>VDFB02302204.1:0-43954 GCA_007258455.2 Sequoia sempervirens | reverse complement strand
TAGAGGGAGAGAAGGAGAGGGAGGGAGGGAGAGAGAGAGGTGATAAAGAGAGGTGGTATAGAGAGAGAGGAGGGAGGGAAAGTGAGATAGAGATAATGAGAGATGGAGAGAGGGGGAAGGGGGAAGGTGGATATATTGAGAGAGAGGATGGAGGGAGAGAGAGTGAGGCAGAGAGGGATAGGTTAGATAAAGAGAAGTAGAGAGGGAAGGTGAGTGGAAAGAAGGAAGTGAGAGGAGAGATAGAGAGATAGGTGATAAGGAGATATATATATATATAGAGAGAGAGAGAGAGAATTAAAGAGGTAAGGAGGTAGGCAATGAGAGATATTGGTGAGATAGAGAGAAGTATATAGGGAAGGAGAGAGATAGAGAAGGAAGGTGGGGATATTGAGAGAGAGGGGGAGAGAGAGGAAAGGAGGGAGGGAGAGGGAGATATGTAGAGAGAGATAGAGAATTATATAGGGAATAAGAGATTGTTCCATAGAAAAAAGGACCACTTGCTTGAATTGGGAATAATTCATGATAAATTGGACTTAATGAGGCCTTGATTCAGGTGTTGTGAGGAATTTTATGCAACCACACTAGGTCTTGGACCCTTGAAAATTTAATAGCATGCTTTTATTGACATCTTGTAAAGGTGTTGTAAAGGAATTTCACGCTTTTCTAGACTTAATTAACCCATTTATACCTAATTCAAAATTATAAAATGTGTTTTTAAATAGCATTATCACATCAATCTAGAAGACTTATAATCTAAACTTAATGTTAAACTAGTGTTGTAATGTGTCTTACACATTCACATTGGTTCTTGTGCTTTTCTAGGCTATGTGGACCTCATTTTAGTGTTGTAAAGTGTATTTAATCACACTTTCACATTGAATTTTGTGTCCCATTGAACCCTAATTGGCCTTTACATCATCACAAATAAGCCACTATTAACCCATATTCTGCATCCTGAAGTAATATTCGATGAAATACCTGACAAAGTTGCAATTTGAACCTTATTTCTTAAAGTTCTTCCTAGCATCTTAGCTATCAAAATGACCCCTGTGGGACCCTTTCACCATCCATGGTGAATCATTCCTATCCAGATGGGATGCATTTGCCATGGATGGCAAATGAGTCCCATTTGGCCCATTTTTTACCTTTGAGCAAGAAAATTTGAAATTTAAGTTTGTTATTTTCACATGTCAGCCTAAGGGATCCAATTTACGGGCTAATAAGGTGGATTTCCTATAAATTAACCTCTCCAAACCCTAAATCACATTCATTCTTCCATCTCAAGACAAGCAAGTTAGGGTTTCATCACTTCAAGTCATTAAGATAACAGTTTTCAAACATTCAAGGGAAAATTTGTTATGTTTTGTTGTAGAATTTCAAGATCACACCATGGTAAGGTACAAACTCCTTATTGCATGTGTTTTATTATATCATTTCTCTCTATTCATTTATTTCAAAGGCTCTTTAATTCAAGGCAAACCCCATGCCCTAACATTCAACATTTCTTTTCTTGTGTGTTTGTAAATTTAGAATTATTGAAGCTTAGAAAATCATTAAGGTTGCAAGTTTTTTAGGGTCTTCTCTTCATTTTTAAAGAAAATATCAACAAAAAACTCTGCCTCTTTAGGTCTTCAAAAATTAGGAGTTTGGAAGCATTGCCAGAGAATCAAAGTGCAAACCAGGAGCTCTTCGGATCTCCACCTTTGAATAATACTAGAGCTCAGTGACTATTCACCATGGGTGTCAAATGTGAGTCCCACTTCCACAAATATTTTTATTTTTTCTTCATTTAGATACCCTTTGTCTAAAACAGTGTTCTGACACAGTTTTGTAGAACTGGGACTGATTGGCCCATAATGGTGAATGAGTCATACCAGACCTGAAATTCAACATCAGTAGCATTCCAGAAGCCATTTCCAGTCTCCATCCATATTCTAGGTGCACACTTTTAGTTTCGTCAAATTCTGTTGCAATTTGCATTTATTTCTAGGTGTTTTTGCATTACACAATGTGTTTTCAAACAAGTTTCATTTCTTAGGTTTTGCATACTTAATCAATCTATTTCATCACTTAGCTACATTTAGATCATTTCATTCAGTCATAATTCCATCATACATATTTTAAATTGAGTGAACCACATTGATTTTGTTGGGGTTTACCTCTCTCCTTTTAGGTGAAAGATCCTAAGAGTGCAAGAGTAGCCTATAAACCTCATTCTCAAAAATATATGGTTCATTTTGGTGAACCTACTTTTATAATGCTTTTTTTTTTATTTAGAGTCCATTATCATCTTAGGAATAGCTTGCATGCATTAGATTTTGCATTGTTTTGCATTCTAGGGTTTCAAAAACTTGCATTCATAAAAAATGCATTTAGGTTAGATTATTGGCATCTAAATTCATTGGAATTTCCTTAAATTTTGCATTTTTAACTTAGGTCTACATCATAGAACTCAAAAAACATAAAAATCACTCAAATTTTTTTGAAAATTCTACAAAAAGTCCATGCTGGGACTCTTTCGCCACCTTGGGAGAATCAGTCCCTTTTCACCCTTGAAACTACCCTTTACATCACTAAAAATCCTATTTTTAAGCTTTTTTTTGGTGCCTTTACCTACCTATATCGGTTGGTTGAGTTTTTGTATCATGCATTTCATTAGATTTAGCTTAAAATAGCCCATTTGATGAATTATTTGATTTCACTTTTGCATTCACAATATTTCATTTTCAGAATGTTGCATTGTGTAAATAGAAAATTACCTTGTTTCACATCTAAAAATTGCATTTAAACATTTCATTTTTGCATTGCACTTTCTTTCCTTTTTCATCATAGCATGTTTTCTTTCAAAATATGTGGCTTTGATTTCATTAATAGTGGATTGTATAAGTACTATATTCCCTCTTATGAGTTTGCTTTTGATTACCACAATGAGGACTTTAAGACACATGATCAAACCATTGATATAATCCTTAATATTACATTACCCATTGGTGTGAATGATAGTGTAGACAATCATAACAATCATACTTGTTCTTCTCCTAATACCTCTCCTATTAGTGACGAAGGTATCTTGGTGCAAGAAGTTACAAGCCTTGAAGGTCTTGATTTTCCATTTCCTTATTCCCCTTTGGACAATTTTAGACAACAAGAACATGAGATCATAAACACATTCCTAAACATCATCTTACCAAGTCTCCATGGTCATGATAATCAAACTTTTCTATCTCCTAATATCCCTCCTTGATATAAAGAGGATAAGTTGGTGTTAGAAGAAATTCCTATTAATAATCATGAAACCCTTGATCCTCCCTTCCCTAATGCTCCCCCCATTTGGGATAATCTATTTGACAACCATATTATTCCTTCACTTGATGCCTCCCCCACTTGTGATGAAGCTACTTTACAAACCTCAAACTTGGATGAAAATATTCCAAGCTCTTCTAGTAGGGTAGATAACATGACACAAGAGAATGAGACCTTCAAGACAATGGACACTCAACTACCACCTCCTCATAGTCATCCCCCTCTTAATAATCCCATCATTGATCATTCCCCTATTGGTGATGAAGTTATTGTGGAAGAACCTAGCCTTACTTGTCCAATACATGTGGCTTTTTGTTCTCCTAAAAACTCTCTTCCTAGGGAGAATATCATGGTGCTAGAATGTGGCAACACTAATAATGCGTCTTCCTTAAATAAAATGACAATTCTTTATTGCCCTTAATTAGAGATGCATCAAACCAAGATCGTTGAAGTTATGAATGTGCACGTGTCCATTAGACCCCCCTTGATCAATGGACCTCATACATACCCCGTGGGACATCCTAACAACCCTCTAATCCTCTACCCACCTTCACACAAACAAAAAACTCAAAATAAACCTGACCTTATCCTTTACCCTCCTCAAACTAATGTGTCACAACAACTGAGTTATACTAACGTTTCTCATACATATAAACTCAAAATAACTTGCAACCACCACAACCAACCCCAACACCCTTACCTTTGCCTAATCATATCCCCTCTATACCTTTCTTACTAGGTATTCTTACTAGAAAGGAGTACAATATTCTCAAACAACTAAAGAATAATCCTACTAAGATATCATTGTGGGATCTTATTCAATCCTCCCCTCACTATCACAACATAATCCAAATAGCCTTACAACAAGTTCTTGTCCCTTCTAATGCACAACCAATTGACATAGCAACCATGATCCAAGGAATAATGTTGACATTTTTTCCACTAAAGTGAACTCCCCCCTTTAGAAGTGCAAAAACAAAATGAAGCTTTCATGATCATTGCTCGATACCATTGGATAGGGATAAAGTGAACCCTTATTGACAATGGCTCAACCCTTAATGTGTGTAGTGTAAACCTTTTGTATATGCTTCATGTGGATAAATCAAAAATTCAACCAAAATATTTATCTACTAAGGGCTTTAACAATGTTGAAAAGACACCACTTGGTGTGATCACTTTACCTATTACAGTTGGAGAAGTCACATTGAACACACCAATATAGCTTATGCCTCTTGATCTTTCATATAACCTTCTTCTAGGCAAGTCATGGATTCATGCTATGAATGGTGTGCCTTCCACTCTTTATTGAAAAATGAAATACATCTATAATGGAAAAGTGTGCACAATCGACGCTGACCATGAGCCTTATAGTGTCTTGCAACTTGAGAAAAACAAAGAGAACCTGTTGAACACATTAACACCAACCACACAAGTGGAACCTACACAAAAAAAGGACAAACAACAACATAGTGAACAAGCCACGAAGCTATTAGATGATGATTGGGGTTCCTTGGATTTTGAACATGATTTCATGGGTGAGTATAAGATCATACAAAAAAATTCAAATAGGGAAAACAAAAACATAGATGACCCTTCGAAAGCATCCACCTCAGCCACTTTAGACAAAGAAGCAAACTACACAACAATCTTCAATGAACACAATAATGAACAACCACCCAATCCCAAAGTAATGAAAAAGCTTTATGGAAAAGGTTATGGGATTATGAAACATCTTGGATATAGTGGAAAAGGATGTGGTGCTAATGAACAAGGTATCCACAACCCTATCGACCCTATCACACAACAAACAACTCATGGTCTTGGCTATTGTCTTGTAATAGAGATCTCCAAACCTTCACTCGCCATCAACAATCTCACAACACATACTCCTACATTATTCTTAACTGAACACCTCGACACTAGTGGTCTTGAACATCATCCTTTACACAATATGACGCAAACAACAAACTCTTTGATTAATGTCAATGCCATCTCACAAGATACCAATTATTTGAATTCAATAGATTTTCCCTCCTATAAGAGTAAGAACAAAATCTCGCAATCAGGAGAAACTTGTGTAAGTATGACATCTACTACTAAGCAAGATATATCTTCGATGCAAGCCACAAGACCATCTTCTACCATTGATCAAGATGGAATCTTATCAAGACTCCTCCAAGATCACTCGATCACCCTCCCTCCAAGAACTTGAAAGAAATGTTATTACAAAACTTAATTCTACACATATCATAAAGTTCATGGTCATTCCACTAATGAATGAAAAGATTTGAGTCATAAAATCCAAAATTTTCAAGAGTTTGGTATGCTTCCCTCTATGGTGGCACCTAATTCCTCTAGTTAATACCAATTTTCACTCTCACTTATGTTTCCTCAATCGTTTCGGCTCACTCTTGTCCTGCACTCAATGGGGTAACGGATTTAGTAGCCTTGTCCTCGTATGTCACTTATTGTTGAATCTTTTGGATAGTCATTAACTTTTCATGAACATATAAGAACAAGCTTGGGATGTGGACAACATGCCTTAAGTTGGCTTGCATATGAAATACTTCCCCTTTTCATGACGTAGCTCATCAGAAACATATGACTTGGCATAGATTTTTCCGAGTAAGCTCTGATGTCCTCTTCTTCTACTTTAAAGCAATTGCTCACAGTACCACTATTTGCAACTACTTTGAAGTGTGGGCATATATCGCTACTCACATTTCATTGTGTGATTTTCTTTTTCTTGCAATTTTCTCTCCCAGAAACATTAGACCTACAATGTTGTCTAGGATGAGACCTTGCACTTGTCCTCTCTTGGAAACAAGATGAGACCATTTTCACTTATCCTCTCTTGGAGACATTAGGCATGATGTTCCCTAAGATGAAACATTGTATGAACTAAGAAAATCCCTTTGAACAATCCTTACACTATTTTGCATCAACAATGTCTATGAGTGTCAAGAATACAAAGTTGTGCCTACCTCATAGAGCTCAAAAATAATTTTCCTTTGTGGCACTTTGTTAAAGTTATTAGAAGATATAACTTTAATATGGTTGAGCAGGAAGCCCATTCAGCAGCACAACTTTCCCCACAACCACCTTTGTGTTTCTGATTTCATACCAACTAGTGTATGTACTTCACCCTTTTGGTATTTCTCACCCGGTGGAAAGCAAAGAGTTTTCTTGCCCCAAAGTGAGTAGGCATTATATATTTCTCACAAATAGCCTAGATCTGATCCACAACTAGTTGGAAAAATGATCGAAGCTTGATCCACATTATTTTCATCTTTCTCTTCTTCCTAGTTCTTGCCATTGCATGATTTTACATCTTGATGATTTGACTTAAGATCTTGGATCCTGGGGGATTGACTGCCTTCTTGATCTTTTTCATTCTTTTTCATTTGCATATGTACACTTGGATCTCTCTTGAATGTCTACTTTAGTGTGAGTTTGAAGCAAGTTCATCCTCTCACTAAAGTGGGGGCTAAATGTGTTGTAGAAAAAAGGACCTCTTGGTTGACTTGGGAATAATTCACATGATAAATTGGACTTAATCAAGCCTTGATTCAAGTGTTGTGAGGAATTTTATGTATCCACACTAGGTCTTGAACCCTTGCAAATTGAATAACATGCTTTTATTGATGTCTTGTAAAGGTGTTGTAAAGTGTGGTAAAGGACTTTCATGCTTTTCTACACTTAATGAACCCATTTCTCCCTAATTCAACATTATAAATGTGTTTAATAGCATTATCACATCAATCTAGAAGACTTATAATTTAAACTTAATGTTAAAATAGTGTTGTAATTTGTCCTACACATTCACATTGGTTCTTGTGCTTTGTTAGGCTATGTGGACCTCATTTTAGTGTTGTAAAGTATATTTAATCACACTTTCACATTGAATTTTGTGTCCCACACCCTATTTGACCTTTACACCATCACTAATAGGCCACTATTAACCCATATTCTGCATCCTAAGGAAATATTTGATGAAATACCCAACAAAGTTGCAATGTAAACCTTATTTCTCAACTTCCTGGCATCTTAGCTGTCAAAATGACCCCTGTGGGACCCATTTTCCATCCATGGAAAATAAATCCCATCCAGGTGGGACCCATTCGCCATGGCTAGCGAATGTGTCCCATTTGGCCCATTTTTGACCTTTGAGTGGGAAAAATTGAAATTTAAGTTTGTTATTTTCACATGTCAGACTAAGGGATCCAATTTATGGGCTAATAAGGTGGATTTCCTATATATTCACCTCTCTAAACCCTAAATCACATTCATTCTTCATTATTCATCTTTCATTCTTCCATCTCAAGATAAGAAAGTTAGGGTTTCATCACTTCAAGTCATTAAGATAACAATTTTTAGACATTCAAGGGCAGATTCTTCATGTTTTTCTATAGACTTTCATGATCAATCATCATGGTAAGGTAATCAAATCCATTATTGCATGTTTCATTACATTCTTTCTCTATTTTGGTTTAATTACCTAAAACGGCTTTGACCAAGGCAAAAACCCCCATACCCTAACATTCTAAATTTCTCTCTTTTTCCTTGTGTGTTCATAGATTTAGACTTCTTGGAAGCTTGGAAATCATTAAGAATCAAGTTTCAAAGTTTCTTAGGTCTTCTCTTCATTTTTTAAGGAAAAATATCATAAAAAACTCACTTGAACACCTATTCGGAAATCAGAGTTTTAGAAGCGAACACCTGTAGAGAATCAAAGTGCAGACTAAGAGCTCCAAATTCCTCCTTCAAATAATTCAAAATTCAAAAGTGGGCTCATTCTCCATGGGTGGTGAATGAGTCCCACTTCTAGGTTAGTTTTGATTTTTCTACATTTTTAGATACCCTTTTGTTTGAAATAGGTTCCCACACAGTTTTGCAGAACTGGGACTGATTTTCCAAGAATGGTGAATGAGTCCCACCAGGCCTGAAATTTAACATCAATAGCATTCCAAAAGCCATTTCTTGTCTCCATCCATATTCCAGGTGCATTTTTAGTTTCATCAAGTTTTGTTGCAATTTGCATTTATTTCTAGGTGTTTTTACATTACACAATGTGTTTTCAAAGAAGTTTCATTTCTTAGGTTTTGCATATTTAATCAATTTATTTCATCACTTAGCTACATTTAGATCATTTCATTCAGTAATAACTCCATCATACATATCTTAAATTGAATGAACCACATTGATTTTGGTGGGTTTTATCTCTCTCCTTTTAGGTAAAAGATCCTAAGAGCGCAAGAGTAGCCTATAAACCTCATTCTCAAAAATCTATGGTTCAGAGATAAAGAAGTAGAGAGAGAGGGAGAGAGAGGGAGAGAGAGATAATGATGAGATACAAAGTAGAGAGGGAAGGAGAGAGTTAGAGATAAAGATGGGGGAGGGAGAGTGTGTCTGAGAGAGAGAGAAACACAAAGTGAAGGAGGAAGGTTCAGAGATTGAGAGAGAGGGAGGGAGAGGTGGAGATGGAGAGATATATAGAGAGAATTACATAAAGAGGGAGAGATAGAGAGGGGGAGAAGGGAGGGAGGAGTAGAGAGAGAGAGGGAGAGGTAGGCAGGGAAAGAGAGGTGAGATAGAGAGAGAGGGATGGAGAGAGATAGAGAGAAGTAGAAAGGGGAGAGAGGGACAAAGGGAGAGAGAAGTGTGATAGAGAGAATGAGAGAGAGGGGGGAAGGATGGAGGAGATATTGAGAGAGATAGGAGGGAGGGTGAGATATAGGTGGAGATGGATAGATTAGATAGAGAGAAGTAGAGAGGGAAGGTAGGTGGGATGAAGGAAGAGAGAGAGATATGGAACGAAGAAGGTGGAGAGATTGAGAGAGAGAGAAGGAGGGAGGGAGAGAGAGGTATAGGGATAGGTTAGATAGAGTGAAGTAGAGAGGGAAGGTGGGTGGGAGGAAGGAAGAGAGAGAGAGAGGGGGGAGGTAGAGAGAGGGAGAGATAGAGAAAATTAGAGAGGTAAGGAGGGAAGGAGGAATGGAGGGAGGGATGGAGGGAGGGAGAGGTAAGTTAGATAGAAGTAGAGAGGGAAGGAGAGAGTGTGAGAGAGAGGTATAGAACATAAGGGATAAACAATGAGTGAGATAGAGAGAGAGAAAGATGATACAATTTATTGATTACTGAAATTTGACCTCCTAATTACTAATATTTGGCATGCTAATTACTGAATTTTGGTTGTCTGAAAAATTGTAAGATCTTCCAAAAACTAGAATTTGAATTATAACTCCTAGAGAAATGAAACCACTCTCAAACATCCTGAAACTATATACATGAAATATAACTTAAAGTATAAGAAAGTAAATTTCCATATGTAAATGTCAACTTATATTCATGTATATAGTTTCCTTGAAAGATAACAAGAAGAATTTGAGACAAGAAAAAGAGAAGAAAAATAAATAAATGTAGGCCGAAACATGAGCACATTATAACACACTTTCATTTTGTAAATAATTTTTTTATTTCAAAAATGCACATTTTTTGAATTCAAAATACGTGTGTTTTTTGAAATTTAAACCATAACGCAAGTGTGTTATGGCTTGGTAATGACCGAGCCTAGGATTGGTCACTACCAACCCATAACACTTGCATATTTTACTATAACATGCTCGTGTTTTTGCTCTTTTGGGATGAAAAAACAAATTGGCCACTTCCCCCCCCCCATCTTATTCTTGTGTGTGTGTGTGTGTGTGTTTTGATGATATTGATATTGGTTATATACATATAATTAAAATTGATTTATTGTCATTTTGTATCCTTAAGCCATCATCACATTCATCATGTATACTTTGATACAAACAAGAGAGGATGTAGATGACCTACAATCAAATACTTGTAAATACAGGTAAGTATAATCCATCATTTTTCTTAGGACCTTAATTCATAGATCCAAATTATATCTATCTAATGTGATTGAACATGAGATTTTATTTGATCAAATTCATTATATTATTCAAGTTATGATTTTAAATGGACGTAAATTATATCTAACTAATTTGTTCAAGTTAAAATACATAAATGAAAGTCTGTTTGATTACATAAATTATAACCATTTTGATTAGTGTATCAAAATAAATGGCATGGAATGAAAATTTTGAATTCTTTGATCCCCTTAAGTCATCCTATTAGGACCCGTTAAGCCATCCTACAAGGACCCCTTAAGCCATCATTTTTCCTAGGAGCTTAATTCATATATCCTAATTATATCTATCCAATGTGATTGAGCATGAAACATAATGTTGTCACATTCATCCTACAATTCAAGTTATGATTTTTAATGGGAATAAATTATATCTAAATAATTATTTCAAGTTATAATGCATAAATAAAATTTTGTTTGATTACATAAATTATAACTATTTTGATTAGTGCTTCAAAATAAATGACATGGAATACAAATTTTGAATTCTTTGATCCCCTTAATCCATTCTATTAGGACCCCTTAAGCCATCATTTTTCCTAGAACCTTAATTCATATATCCTAATTATATCTATCTAATGTGATTGAAAACGAGACATACTATAAAGTGATGTCGAGTGGGAAAGGGTGTAGGTTTGGAATTTCAAATTTTTTTGAAGGAGATGGTGATGTCGGTTCTGACTCGAATGAAGATGATGATTCTTTCTAGCTCTGTGAGGGATTTTGGTTGGGATTCTTGCTTCTGGGTGTTTGGGGGAGGTTTTGTCTCTCCCCACACCTTTCTAGTGGTGGTTTTGTCACTATTGTTCCCTATGTAATTATTGTTGACATCTTTTAGAAGATAATATCGAGTCAGCATGATTAAACGAGAATTATTACTTGAACTAGTATAAATGCTCATCAAAAGAAATAGATTGAGCTGAAAATCGGATTACAACTTGGGAATGATCAAATGACAAAAGTAATCCAAGATTTGGATGTCCTAAGGAGTTTAAATCTCTGGTACATCAATATTTAAATATTATATTTTGAGAATTGAATATAGTATCAGATCTCACTTAGTCAGAATGGACTAATTTATGAATTGAAGAAAGAACCTATGTACCCAAAATTTTGGGAGATGAAAGAATGAATGAGGTAAATTGATGTCTTATTCAGGTACTCAAGTGAATGAAAAAAAAAAACAGATGATGAACAACTAAAATCTTGACGCTCGGATAGAGAATAATGTTACAAAGCATGTAGCAAGTTATTGTCCAGTATGTCAGTAGATGATGACAACATGTTGTCATTGGTAGGGATTGTATACTCCCATTGAATCCTAGAGGGGAAGTGGTAGATCACAAGAATAGTTTGATCTTTCTATGTTGATAGAAATGACATAGTGTTATGGTGGATAGACTCACCAAGGTAACCAATTATGATTGGAAATTCTAATTTAATGGATATTAGTCCTAAGCATCATATTACATGAAGAAGTTGTTTAAATTCCATGAGAAGGTTAACTCATATGGGAAACAAGCAAGTAGTGATAAGGTTTTATGGAAAACATGATCATCTTATGAAAAGTTCAATTGAATGAATGTATAATTTATTACTATAAGATATCCAACTAGAAAAAGGGATAACCCAAATTTTGGTGGATTTGTAGAATACTTATATTACAATAAACTTCTATAATTGAGGTTACATCCATTATATGGGAAGCAGGACTGAATATATATAAAGCTGAGTTAAGCTAAGAAATAGGATTAACCTTAGATCTGAAAGGTCATCAAATGGAATAATAGATCAAGAGGATCAAGGAAAACTTGTTGATACAAAATTAAAAGTATGAAGTAGTATAATTATGCTTAAGGTAGATGGTTGTGTTAGTGATGGATGATCTTAGCTTCTGAGTTTTCTGATGGCGTAAACACCAAAAGAAAGGATGGGACCCATTTGTAGTGTACAATATTCCAAAATTCCTTATCTATTTGGGTTACACTAAGGATAAATTCATTAGCCAATGAGAAAATGTTTTCCAGTCACTAAGGTATAAGTGTCATATAGGATATGGTCACTATGGTACTTGTGAAGTACAAGGGAGTTAATATGATTATGAAGTTTAGCTCTTTAAAGGAAAGTATGTGTGAAAGAACATAAGCTATATCCCTATATGTTAGTTGGACCCTTAATGCAAAGTCCATGATGAATGAGATTGCAAAAGGACATGCTCTGAGGGAAGAATGTTTTGTTATTAATAGAATATGTTTATTTCTTACATGAAAAGAAAAATTAAAGGTAAAACCTTTATTTGATTATATATATCTCTATATGTTTAAAACCATTGAGGACAATTATTCACAAGGGGGGAAGTATGTTATACCCCATTTCATAGTTACCAAGTTACTTTTACCATCATGAGTGAAAATGTTGATAAATGCAAATTGTGACTTTAATATGTTTAGTAGGAGAATGAAATTGTGAAATATGCATTAAGATGTTGTTTCTTTGAAATGAATCAATATGTTTATGTTGATGAAATGCGATGAAAATATATGTATTGCAATATGAATATTCTAATGCTTTATCGATGCAAATTTTTTCACAATGCAAATGATTGTATTATGAACATCTAACTACCTTGGTGTTGTACTAAGTTGAATGTAGGAATAGATCGAGCCGTCGGAAGGGAGGGGAAGTATCACTCAAGAGAAGTGATTGGTTAGGTAACCCTTAACAAATCCTAACTGAGCTTTTTCACACACACACACACACACATAGTATGGTCCAGTTGAGACGTAGCTCAAGAAATTGGTGAGTCACCCCTTAGTTTGTTTGTGTTTGAATTTGAAAGGATTACGATTTCTTCTGTGAATGTTCATGTTAGTGATAATTGTTGAGTCTCCTTTGTATATGTGAGCTCTTTCTTATGTGTTCTTTATTCAATTGATGAGATATATATACATGGAATGTATATATATGTATACATGTACAGGTCGACAATAAACCCATACACATGAGTTAATATGTACATGAGTATACATAGGTAGATGTACCTACACATGCTCATGGATGGATTGCTCATGGGCATGAGGGTATCGAATGGATAATGAGACATGTATAAATATGTGTATATATACACTGCATGCATATATGTCTATTGATAAGTTTGCAAATATATGTGATTGATTGTATAAGAAAATGTATATATGAGATATATGCATATATACATATATATTCACATATTGGTATGTGTGTATGCATCGACATGATGGAACATCCATATGAATATATTGATATATGTATATATGTATGTATATGTGTATATAGGTATATACATATGGAATTATTTATAAGATGATAACATGGATGTATGCATTTGAAATACTAAATGATGTATATTTATTATTGTAAGAGTTGATGTATATAGATATATTATTGATAGAGTCTAATGTTTGAATTAAGCATTGTTTATAAATAAAGCACTGATGTTTTAATTACTAAGTGCATACTATATGGTAGATAGTGTGCAATGCATATAAGTGTTGGTGCAACAATAATGTGCACACTATGGTAGCACTAAATAAATTTAATATGAATCATTAAGCTTGCAAATAGAACATAGTAAATATTAGAAGGTTCCTGGGAAGGAAATAAGACTTAGTCAAAAAGTATTGAAAGATATTTGAAGTGCATTTAAAATCATTGACTTGGTCATAAATCCGCAAACACCAAAAGTACAAAAGAAGGTTTATGTGACCAGTGCCAAATTATGAAAACTACATTGCATTAGAAGTTTAATTTGTAAGCTCTGTCCAATGATGGAAGAAAAAGTAAAATGGAGAATAAGTCAAGTAGAAGTTGGAATGAATAGAGTCTACATGTTTGATCTTTCGCTTTGCATATCTGAAATGCATTCTTGTTGTCTTTGTATTAAGTGACCTATTGTTCTATTTTGTTGAGTGTTAAGTTTTAATTATGCCACCTAATGAGATTATTTGTTGAGTCAATCTTAAGAGCTGAGAAGTTTCATTTAGCATAGCTTGCTTCTAGGAAACAAAGTCTCATATTTTTGTATAAATAGGGGAGAAGATTTCCTCATTTGAATGCACAATACACTTGCATTCAGTTGCTATTTATTAGATTTATTCTTGTTAAGCTAAGATTTTTTTTGTGAGGATATTGAGAGAATTATTGTGAGTATTTACGTGAGTGGGTTTAGAGAATTGTTGAAGAGTCTTCAAACCGATCTTGGAGGGGATTGAGCTTGAAAGTTAGTTTATTTCAATTGGGATCAGTGTATAAAAGGTATGTTTATTCTGCTCTCTTATGCTTTATTTTCTTTGGAAATATTGAGCATTTTTGTTTGTCTTGTGTGGTAAAATGCATTGATTTGCTAGAATAGGGAAAGGTTATGTTTACTTCTATAGAGTTGAAAGAATCTTATTACACTTAATTCTTGTGAACCTTATTTGAGTATTTGTACGTACTCCATATTAAGGAGTGAATGTGTTCATTAGTATTATATACTAGGGAAAGAGGAAGCTTAGAGTAGCTTATGAAGTATTTTTTTTTAGTTATTTGTGCAGTCCGAACTATAGAGAGTTCATAGATTACCTTGCAATCAAATTATCCAATGAAGGAATTATCTTATGTGTAGCATTTACTTAGTAGGAATTTTATAGTCATATAAAAGAAATAGGTTGTTCCTGGGGTTAAAGATTACCTTAAGAAAGGAATTACCTATGCATAGTATATGAATCGTCATAAACCAAATCGAGCTAGGGTATTGGATGAAGAGATGACACTTTTATATGAAACTTTGGCCAAATTAGTGTAAGTAGCCACTATTTACACTGTATGTTCACTGTGATCTAGTTAGACATTCTAGTCTAGGATTCTCACACTCATAGTAGTAGCTACTATACGATTAAGTTCTAGTTTTTAGGACACAACACTAAGCTCGGGAAGGCTATTTTTTATGGGGCTTTCCAACCAATCTCTTTGTTTAAGGGTAGGGTCATCTTGCCATATGTGGTCCAAGATGTCTAGGGGACAACATTTAAGTCTGTGGTTGGAAAAAAACTACTTGAGTGATGCTTCTCCTCATCAGTTGGCGAGCGAGATTTGAGGGGGATTTCCTGGACCATTCATATCTATTCCTTATGTAGCTCAACTAAGCTATGTATGTATGTTTGTATCCATTCTATGGAATTTTGTAAAATGTTACATGTTATATTGAGAATGAAATCAATACTTTGGAAAGATTGTAGCATTTCGTTGAAATGAAATGAGAAATTTGAAATATTGTTATATCAAATGTGCACAATATCTTAGTTTTAAAAAGAAAAATTGTATTTCTATGTGATGGCATTGTGAATTATTCACTTGTGGTTAAAACATTGGTAATTCTTTTGAGTGGAACAAACAGGCTTGTTACAGTTGGTTCAATTCCAAGTATGTGAGGTATGAGCCCTCTAATCTTATTATGTAGGAAAGGCCATCTACGATGTGCTCCCAAGGAATAGGTCTGACTCTTAGGTCTTTTCATTCTATAACATGTTTCAAAATCATTTCATGATTTTTATTTTATGGATAGTCTAATTGTGTATCTATTTTTGTAGATGTCTTGTAGTTGCAAGTCAATGAAACCAAGTGGGAACCAAGTTAGCTAAATCAAAGATGACCATGGTAATAGATGTTTATTTAATCATTCACCTTATTTTGTTCAAGTTAGTGGTTTTTCATAGTGACATCTTAGTATAATGAATTAAGGATAAATTATGTTATGCTAGATAAGATTGATATATTTTGCATATTTGACATAAAAAAATTTAGAATATTGTATTATATTTTATCATTTCCAACCCCTCTTGTTAGAGTAGATTTTATATTCAATATGATTCATGATTGTGTTTGTGTTGTAGCAAATGTGAGTGAATTTTGGTTATCCTATCATAATGACATAACTTTCTAACTTATGTCTATGTTTCTATCTGGAATTAGCTTTGATGTATCAAACCTATTTCTTTATCTAATTAAAATTTTCAAGAGGTAATATAATCATTGTATGGTTATTGCTCAGACATTCAAACAAAACAAGTTCTTAACCAAAAAAATCATAAGTTGGTCAAGTAATTATGGCTAGTATTGGTTTTTTATGTTGTGTTCTTAATGGAATATTTTGGGGCATGATAAAATATAACTAAATTTTTTTTAAAAATGTATTGGATGAAATTTGGCTTAGGTTTTAGGGTTTTAATAAAATAATAAAATTAAAATTTATGGTTGTAGGGTCATATATCTCTGTTTTTATCATAAAATATGATTAAAATTTTAGAAATATACTATCATGTATTAAAAAAGGGAAAGTTTTGATAATATATTTAGGGTTTAAGGATTAGAAATTTTTAATTTTAAGTTTTAATTTTTAGTTTGTTTCATTTTTTGGATTTTAAACAATCCCTTGAATTATACTCAACACTTACATTTGATGGTCATATAGCTATATTCTATATTTTTCCATAAAATAATTTTTTTTTAAGAAAAATTGTATGATGAAATGGGAGATTTTTTGGCAATAAATTTAGGGTTTATGTTTTCATTTCAAGGGGTTTTCTTCATTTTAACATTTCAATAAAATAAATCAAGGAGGAATTTTTTTAATAAATTAAATAAATTAAGTAGAAGATAAACTTGGGAAATAAAACCAAATCTTTATTGAACTAACCTAAAATTAGTAAAAATGTGAAGTACCTAGAAAATAAGTGAAAAATAAATCTTCACCTAAACCCTTGGTAGCTACAAACACAAAATTTATTATATATATCCCATTTTTTTTTGTAGATTATCTAATCTCTATTCAAATCTACTCCAATGTGAAAAATGGTATGCAGGATATCACAAGGTTTTGTTAAAAAGGTACCTTTTTTCAAAGGTAGTTTCACCCAACAGTGATGTCATCTTTGGTCAAAGGGTATACATTAAATAGCCTATGGTATTGTTAATATATAATTTTGAGTGAACATTGTTTACTTATAGGATAATGTTCATTTGAAGCTCTTGTTGATATTTTTACACCTATTGGTCATTCTTTTCCCTATCCAAACACTATTATGGGATCACCCTAATTATTTGACTAATATCCCTAAGCATATCCATTATGTATGGATTGATACAAATTTATTGGTGAAGTTCATGCACTAGTATAGAGGATTTTACATTCTCATATAGCTTATTTATGTCTTTCTAAGGAACAACATATTATAGGCATAGATTCAAGATGTCCATCATTGTTAAATGATCCTTTCTTATTATGATACAAAGAATTAACCAAATTTCTCAATGAGGACTCTCTAAGTGATCCATGGTTATAGGAGAATTAATATTAGGGTTGCATGTTATTAGGATAATAGGTCTAAGAATTTTCATTAACATGCAACTTCAAGAGGAAATGGACTAAGAAAAATCAAAAAATTAAACCAATAAATGTATAGTAAATTTTAAATCTAAAATATGGACAAGAAAATAAGAAAATATCAAATGTGAATGTAAAAATGAAACAATGTAAAACCTTAGGGAAAGAATATAAGTTGGGTATAAACTAGAAGTCCACCAAATGTAAGGAAATAAAATATTCTGCATAATTAATTTAGTGTCTAACTAAAACTGCAAGCAATAAATAATACTCAGCCCAAATTATCAATGTTGAAATTGAATTATATGATAAATTCAAAGGATGAAAGGGGTGTTTTAAACTCCTTTATTGATTTCAATGTATGCAAATTCTAGTATTTAATTTTGATTGATAACTAGAACTAGGAACCTTTAGCTAGATTTATAGTCTAGAGCACGGGACAAATTTTAGATAGAGATCAAATTAACACAAGGCTATTGTATATGCACTGTCTAGTTGTGCATTGTCTAGTTTATAGACATTATTCTATCATGGGATATGATATGTCTTTTGTAGATTTGTCCTAACCTTTTGTTCTTCTCTTATCTTTGATTCCTATTGTTGAACATAGGTTTGTGATGAAAAGTATAGTGTGTCTTTCTATAAAACAGAAGGAAGAATATTGACTTGATGAGAATCAATTCTTTTTATTGATAATGCAAAATTGAAGACATATTACTCAATTGAATGTAATGCAATATCTAGAATGTGAATATTGAAGTAGCACTCTAGTAGATATAATTTTACTATATGAGATTTCAATTCAATTGACAATAGTAATGACCATTTGAAAATACAAGATTTTAATTTTATCAAACTTAATATTGTTAATATGTGAATCAATTAAAAAAAATAACTTTAATAAGAAAAAAATTAAAATAAAAAAAATTAATTAATTAAATTATAACATAATACAAATTAAATACTATAACTATACATTTAGAACAGTACCAAATATATATTTATTTAAACAAATAAACATGCTTTTAACCTTTCTGCCTTAAAAGATTATTAATCTCTATATACTTTTATACAACATGCCACAATCACTTCCAAGTACAAATAATACGTTTTATAAATTCCAATCACATTTTCTTAATAAATTAATGACAATTTTCGTTAAAAAAAGTCATACTTTCATGCGAAATCTCAGAGTTCAAAACAACCGCTACACGGCCTTTTATTCAATATAACGTGGAACCAAACTAGAGGTTTGAAACCCTTCAATCTCTTTCATTTCTCTTCAACACGACAGAGATTTGTAACAGCAATGGCGGTGTGTCACAACTACAGAAGGTGCTTAATAAACTCGTCTATATATCTCTCTTGGATTTCTTCTTCCCCAAACAAGCTCTCTCTTGTCTTCTCCATATTCGCCGCCGCACGCCGTCCCTCGTCGCCGACCATAGCTTCCCTCACACATTTGCTAATTTCTTCCGCTTTGAAACTACCATCTTCTTCCCTGCCAATCTCCACGCCAATTTGGAGTTCCTCGGCCACGAGCCGGGCGTTGAGTCCCTGATCAACATGCATCGGCAGCGCTATTATCTTCACGCCAAATCTCAGCGCTTCCAACACAGAGCTCCACCCACAGTGGCTAACAAACCCTCCCGTCGACGAATGGCAAAGAATCTGCTGCTGCGGGGCCCACTTGTAGTACAGCATACCCCTCTCCCTCGTGCGTTCCTCAAAACCCTCGGGCAGTAACGCCCTCGCTCTGTCTTCTGTTGATGAGGTGGAATCCACGTTGTAGCGAGGGGAGCGCAGAACCCACAGAAATGGGACATGGCTGCTCTCCAGTCCCATTGCCAGCTCAGCAACCTGCTCCTTTGACAGAAAACACTCGCTTCCAAACGATACGTAAACAACAGAAGTGGGCGGGTGATTGTCCAGCCATCTCAGACACTCGTTCTGTTCGGTCACCGGGAAACTCTTCGGTAGAAGAAGACCGATAGGAATGACACGCTTTTTATGCTCCGCCTCCAGATAATGAATATACTTGCTCTCCAATTCAAAGCATGATCTAACGACCATAAGCTTACACGCCTCCATAGATCTAAAAAACCGATCCATAACTATCATATTTTCACCGCCGTCGCCATTATACGCAACTAACATTGAGCTCGCTTCGTAGGGTTTGTAAGCTATGACAGACGATGGATAACCTGGCGGCGGCGCGGTCAAATCCTCTACAGTGGTTTCCACAGCCATGTTTCTGCTTGGGACAGCCGCATAACCAATGGCGGAGCCACTGAAGATGCAGAAATAAACGGCCGGGATGCCAAACTTGGCGGATACCGTGGCTACCCAGTGCTGGGAAAAATCATGAATTATATAGTCCGGTTGAATACGGCACAGAAGGTCCTCAAAGGGTTTGTCGAGGCCGTCAACAGCTGTCTTCAACACCTCCCCCATTTCAATGAGAATATCGGCGGTGTTGTTGACAGCAGGAGGCAGACCATCCACAGAGGGCAGTCGCAGCTCCTCCATGTCGATTTTGCCTACCCACTTTCCATCTAGCGAGGACTTTATCTTTGAAACATTGCCTGGGGTGGAGAGAAAGGAGATCCTCAAGCCCTGATCTGCAAGTCTCTTGGACAACTCCAGAAAAGGAGAGATGTGTCCCTGCGCCAGCCATGGAAATATCAATACATGAAGGGCTCTGTCCTCCATTTTTAAGTAATCTGCTGAGAAGCCTTTGGATTAAGGAGACGATTCTGAATCCAGTTCAACGTTGTGCGCCGACTTAACTGTGGCCGTGACGATGGTATTGAATCAGCGATATGAATAAGAGTTTAGGCAAAAGACAACTTCTACTACACGTCTATCAATTTTTTATAATCCATGCTTTAGGTTTTTACTGCCGCTTCAAGAAAATAATATTAAAATATTGACTGTTCGCTTTCAACCGATTATGGTGTTTCGGAATATCTGCCTTCAACGAGAATTCCTCAGAATTGATATCCTCTCCTTGGAATAGAATAATTTGAATGTAGTTTTCTCCCAAAATTTTCAGTGTCGACACATAGAAGTATGAGTTGACCATTCTTTTGGTTTGATCTCGGAACATGTCCCTTTTAAATTCTAAATATATATTTTATTTTTCGTCAGAGGCTCCCACTTTTCCCAAATGTCATTGTCCATATGTCGTTGCTACGTTTTTAAAATTATATATATATGAGACATCCTATATAATAAATAACAAATACGTATAATAATAATTATTATATAATTGTGATCAAAATAATATTATAAAAAACAAATAATAATATAATTTGCATGAAAAAAATATTAGCAAAAATAAAGAATAATATAACATGTCATTATATTTTGCTATTGAAAATTTTTATCTAATATTATTTAAATGGAAACTCATGTTGCTATATAAATTTTACAATTACAATTCCATAAACACATCCCATGTATTCCTTCCACTCTTACTTATAACGCTTGTACTCCCATCAAACAACTCAAAATTCCACAAGTGAAAGCAAAACATTAACAGAAAGCATTAGAAAAGAAAGCAATGGTAAGTATTGCATTACCGAGAATCTATATACTTGGTGTTAGTTTCTTGAGAATCACATGTATGTACGAAAATATGATAATGGTCAAGCCATAAAAGAACTAAGAGTCATATTAGTCATACCTCTTCCAATGCATTATATGATAATTAATGGAAGAATATTTTGATATATGACTTATGAGAAGATCTTGAAAAAATATCGAAACAAAAAAAATTATTTAAATGTTATGACTATTAAGACATTGGACTAGCTAGATATTTCAAGACTTTATAATATCTCTTAAAAATCAATCTTAAAAACAATCTCTAAAAAAAAAAAACTCAAGTTTTACCAATCTTGTCTTGTCTGTCAATACATTATCTATTTTAAGAATATACTTTATGTCCTCATAGATGTTAATAGAATTTTGTATCAATCAATTATTATTAGATGACATTTTGAAATATAGATATCTCTTTGGGATGAAACCTTCACCCCTTTAAACTCAATCTATTATTACTACTCAAAATATAATTGTAAAGTAGATTTAACATTTTATGACATAATTTGAAAATGAGGGCAACTAGTACCATATTTAAAATGTAAGTCCAAATAAAAGGTTGCCTCACCCAAAACAATATTGTTCTTCTTTATAACTTTGATGAAAACATATACTTGCTTGATTTAAATTTCCCATTAGCTTCAATTTTCATCTAATTTTCATGCAATTATTATAATTATGTTCCAACAACTTTCAAGTTTTACTTTTCTATGTTGCAATTATATAATACTTATTCACTCTTATTCATGTATTATGTTATGAAAGGGTTTTCAAAAAAGTTGAAACACTAAAGATTTTTTCCAAATTGAACACTTGAGCATCCATTACATGCAATTGTCTTGGGTGCAACTTATTAAGGCCATATCATTAGCTAGTACAATTTTTTATTTTTTATTTTGTAAGTTTATTAATATATGTTGTAGGGATTTCTATAGAACACTACACTACAAAAGCATGCCTATTTTCTATCAAAAAAAAAGCACACAAATTGTTTGACAGAATGTCAATAAATTTTGTATTCTAATTTATAAATATCTAATGCAGGGAAAGGATCAATAAATTTTTAATTCATCAACATAGAAAAGCAATATATGATCAAAGAAGGATCATAGGAGACTAGACTAAGGAAAAAGATACACATTATGAAATGAATTATATGATATGGCATACATACACTTCAACCTCTTATGAAAATACTAGAAGTTCTCTAAAATGAATCTACATTTCAGAGTGGCTATTCTTCATAAAAATAGCATGCATAAAATATCATGTTACAATTAATTCCCTTAGATTTACTTCTATATAGGTGAAGGATAGCTCATGTAAATAGAGATTATTGTGATACATATTAAGGCATCACTTGATTAATCCCATCAATTATCAATTCCTCCATTAAAAATAAAAGAAACCTCATGTTTATAAAATTTGATGGGGTAGTGTCAAATAACCTAGCTGGTAAGAAAAAGTGGCACACTTTGTGGGTTCATTGGAATGGCAGCGTAAATTTGCAATAGGTTTTCAGCACTGGTAGAGATTGCATTAAGGTGCATGTGAATATGGGGGGGGGATAGGAAAAGAATCAAGCCAAATAGCTATGAAATGCACATGAGGAATGCTAAGGTCTAGAAACAGGTTGAGCAAGGTGGTTTGGTTCCATTCCTGGAAAAACTTCATGGGCCTAATCCTAAGGCCACTGATTACTTTGAGAAGAACTGGAATAATGGAGAAATTATCCTCTTTGGGAGAAAGCTGAAACTGGATGAGCAAATCATAGGAGAGGTTATTGGAATGTCCACTGAGGGCATAAAATTTTATCGTGACAGAAGGTTTTCAGACGAGATAGTAATCAATTTCCCAAAGAAAGAAAAGGAGAAACTGAAACTGGTCAAAGTTTCCAATAGCTATTTCAAAATTGACTCCATCAAGGCGCTTTGGAGAAAGGTGCTCCATGTCATTATGGAGTATATTACCTTAGACGAGAGATTCACCAGAGTTTATGGTTATCTATTTTCTCTCCTTAACCACTTCCACCATAAGGTACGGATTTCTTTGCCTCGTTACTTGTTCTGTTCATTGAGCAATAGACTTGAGGACCACAAGGAAAATCCTAGAAGAAACCCTATTCTTCATCTTGGGCTTATTAGGTTGATCTATGAGCATTTTTAAAGCCTGTCGGCTTTATCCAAACCGGTTGCCTCCACGGCATTTGGGGACTATGATACGGATAGTGGTGGTTCAAAGAATCATTCTAAGCCTAACCCAGAGAGAATTATTGAAGCTCATCTGTCCCTTGTCCTTTTTGGCAAGAAAACCCAGCTTTGTAAACCCCAGCACACAAAAGTTAACCCTAAGAATTACCCCAGCTTCCTGAGCCCTTTAAAGAAAACCGCTCTCAAGGGTTCCCCTACTAATAAGTTGGTTTCCTACTCTACAGACTCTCTGGGGGAAAAAACTGAGAACCCTGAAGCTAGCAGAGATTTTGCTTCTACCCTTCCTACCTCTTTCAGAGATGATGGAACCAGATTTCCTAGCTCCCCTAACCTAGATGATTTCAACCTCATTTTAGATCCAGATCAATCTAGAGATATCCTTGCCTCTGCTAGAAGTGGTGTTGGTGATATTTTCAGGGTTATGAAATGGGCCTATCAAGAAATCAATGATCTTAATCTTAGAAATAGGGTTCTAAATAGCAAGTTGGAGGAACTAGAACTGAAGCTGTCAACTCTAAACAATGAAGAAGGAAAATGGAAAAAGAACAATACAGGGACAGGAGATGATGACATTGAGGGCAAGTATAAGACTCTAGAACCTGAAATTGTTATAATTAAAAATAATATGAAAATTGTTGTGGAACAAAACTATAGAATGACAATGCACAATGCTATTATCATTAATGTAATGTCTAAAAAGTTGGAAAAGTCACAACGGGGCTCACTGGTTGTTGACCTGGAAGAGGGCAAGGATAAAAGCAAGGATGAGGACCAAATAATATCGAAGAGGACTCATGCCAACGTTAAGAGGAAAGTGCCTCCTACTCCCCAGATGGTCCAAATCTTAGAGAGGGGGGTTCAGCAGATGAACGACATGGAAGCTAAGACAACGGAAATTTTAAAGTCCCAAGTTTAGTTGTTGGTGTTTTGTCTGGTCTTTTTGGGGTCTTTTTTGTGGCCCTTGTTGGCCTTTTTTGGTCGTTGTTGCTTTGTTACTATGATGTCCTCTCTACAGCCTCTCTATTTCTAGGTTCTTTATTGATTTATTTCTTTTGTTTGTAAACTTTGTGGTTTCAGGTCCCTATAAAACCCATTTTTTCCTCTTTCAAAATTTTTTTACAAAATTATGGTGAGTGTGAGTCCAGGCAGGAATAAGTGTATTTTGAATTCTTCTAAGATTATTGGAAATGGCGAGGAGGATTCAGATGATGGAGAGGAGGATTCAAATGAAGATGATGCTCCTGTCTGTTGGTGGCCTTCCATTCTAACAGCACGCAAGAGTAAATGGAAGGGAACTCTTTTTGGTGTGTGCAGTAGCAAGGAAGAGAAAGAGTGTTGCGCAAAAGGTTGGTAGGAAGCGGCATAGAGACTCTTTTGAGGCTGGTGCTACTGACGAAGCTGAGGAAGGAGATGTTAATGGTGATGTGGAGGTTGAAGAGGTCGGCATTGGTGTTGGAGTTGATATTTTGGTGAGAGAAAATGTGCTTTCCCACTCCATGGTTGGCTTTTCCAGTGGGTCTATTGAAAGAAGAGATCTTGTTGCTTTAGAGGTTGCTGCTTTTGAGGATTTGGCTGGCTTTGTTTTTGGTATTGATGGTTTTGTTGCAAGCTTTGTTAGCTCTGGGGTGGAAGCTAAAGAGGTGGATTTCCAAGCTCATGAGGGTTGGGAGATGGAAAATACAGATGTTTCAAATGAGGATCTACAACCCTAGATGAAATTTTTTCCCCTCTTTCATGTGATGGATCTGGCTTGGATATTGGTCTGAGTTTGATCTTCCTAATGAGGAAGAGGAGTTCCTAGTTGATATTCTCTTAGAAGCTCGTAAGAAGTCACAGGGGTGTGAGGAGGTTAGAAAGAATGTGGAGGAGTCCCATTCTCCTTTTTCTAGGTTACATAAGGGTTTCCTTACTCAGATCGCTCTAATTCTTTTGGACTTTTTGTTGTAGAACATTTATGGAATGGAAGAATATTTGGGTATATGACTTATGAGAAGATCTTGAAAAAATATCAAAAGAAAAAAAATTATTTAAATGTTATGAAGTCCTATTAAGACATTTGGACTAGCTAGATATTTCAAGAATTTATAACATCTCTTAAAAATCAATCTTAAAAACAATCTCTAAAATTGAATCTCAAGTTTTACCAATCTTATCTTGTCTTTCAATACATTATCTATTTTAAGAATATACTTTATGTCCTAATACATGTTAATAGAATTTTGTATCAATCAATTACTAATAGATAACATTTTGAAATATAGATATCACTTTGGGATGAAACCTTCACCCCATTAAACTCAATCTATTATTACTACTAGAAATATAGTTGTAAAGTAGATTTAACATTTTATGACATAGTTTGAAAATGAGGGCAACTAGTACCATATTTAAAACGTAAGTCCAAATAAAGTGTTGCCTCACGCAAAACAATATTGTTATTCTTTATAACTTTGATGAAAACATATACTTACCTAATTTAAATTTCCCATTAGCTCTAATTTTCATGCAATTGTTATAATTATGTTCCAATAACTTTCAAGTTTTACTTTTCTATGGTGCAATTATACAATATTTATTCAGTCTTATTCATGTATTATGTTATGAAAGGGTTTTCAAAAAAGTTGAAACACTAAATATTTTTTCCAAATTGAACACTTGAGCATCCATTACATGCAATTGTCTTGGGTGCAACTTATTAAGGCCATATCATTAGCTAGTACAATTTTTATTTTTTATTTCATAAGTTCATTAATATGTTTTGTAGGGATTTCTATAGAACACTACACTACAAATTTGCATGCCTATTTTCTATCAAAGAAAAACCACACAAATTGTTTGAGAGAATGTTAATAAATTTTGCATTCTAATTTATAAATGTGTAATGCGGGGCAAGGATCAATAAATTTTTAATTTATCAGCATAAAAGAGCAATATATGATTGTGTGAACCCCAATCCTAATACCTACAAAACAACAAGAATAAACAAGTTAAACAAGAGATTGCAAGCTAAAACAAGGATTCCCCATGAAATCCATTTACAAACTCAAAGTAGGAAAGAAAACAATGAAAAGCATAATAAAAAGAACAAAATAGATTGAATCCTAATTTAAATGTGCAAACTCATGATCCCATGGGGGAATTGGTACCAATTTGATGTGAAAATTGGCCCTTTCCCAATTCCTAAGATGCAAACTTGATATGTTGAAGAGATTGATCCACTTTGTTGATGAAGGATGAGAGCTCCAAGCCAAAATCTGCAAAAATATAGCTAAGAACTCAATGGTGATGGATGAAAATGGCTAAATATTTTAGCATAATAACTTTGAAAAATTTGTGGATGATCAAATGAGGATATGAGCTCTTTATTTATAAAATGCCAAGATGGATGAATGTCCAAATTTGAGCAATGTGGGACTAACATTCATCCAATGGCATGATGCCACTTGTCAATCTATGAATGGATGAAGGATGTGCAAGATTTGGGGATTGTGCCAATAAATGCATATTTTTGAATTTCAAATTTGTTGAAATGACTTGTAAGAGGGAAGGGAAAATGCAATAAATGCCACTTGGCTCAAGGCAAAGGACATGTAAGATGAAGTTATTGCCTTGTTGGATGTACATGTTGACTTGGAATTTTTGAATTCAAATTGAGAGAATATTCCAAAAGATGCCTTGTGAGGAAAATAGAGATTTAATAAATGAATTAAATCTATTTTCATGTGCAACTTGTAAAATCTAGAGGATGGGACATGAATGAGATTAAATTAATCAAGGGTTAATTAATTTAATAGGAGATTAGATGATGTGACCTATTTGACTCAAATTTATGGATTTATTTAAATCAAATAAGAGAGGAATATGATGAGAGATTAATTAAATAAGGATTTTGATTTATTTAATTAAAAGAGATGGTGTTAGATTAAATAAAATAAGGTTTTAATTTATTTAATTTAATGGATAGACTTTAGAGATTTAATCAAATAAAATTAATTATTTAATTAAGTAGGGATAATTAGATCAGATGGATTGATTTAATTAACAAGAGAGAGTGACTTAATTAGACAAAATGATTTATTTAATTAAGGGATGAAAGTTGATGAATTTAATCAGATAAGGAGATTTGATTAAATGGTTAGACCGAGGGATGATTTAGGAAGAAACGATGTTAGTAGGTCAGGATCAAATGCACCATGTCAATCAGTATATTTTACGTGTCTACATTTTTCCCCTCTTTGAAGCAATGCACTTGTTGCATTGGTTCAAAGAATAAACAATCTCGATCAAAGCCAAAAATTGCCCCATTATTGCATGGTGAGAGAAAACATGTCATTATAATGCCCCCTCGAGAGATTAGACTAAAATTTTAATTTTTGGGTGATCTCATGAAAAAAAGAGGACAAAGTACAGTCATAGGTCCAAAAAGGCTTCGGGAGGCTAAAAACATATCTAAATGCAATAAAATGTTGAAAAACAAGCCTCAACTAGACAGAAACTAGTTTTAGGGGTCCAAAACCCTAGCAAGACAGCCAATCAAGGTGAAAAAACCCTAATTTTTAGGCTTAAAACCTGAGGGGTCACTTTCAAGTCATTTTCAAACACCCCAATAGTAACCTTGAGATTTCAACTCGACCTTCTGATGATATGGTGCAACAACAGCTTCCTCTGCACATTTCTAATAGAGTTTGGACGTACCAACGGCCACCTGGCATCGGGGCACCAGTATGTGACCCTTACCTGAGCTTCGTTTTTTCATTTATTACTTAATTTAATGCTTTAAAGGGTCGATCTGCCTGCAATGGCACTATATAGCACTACTTGGCAATCAAACTGCGCTACGCGGTGTGATTTTGCGCCGCAATGGTGCAGTTTAGAGTTTAATAACTACGGCGTTGAGCTTAGGGCAGGCGGGGCAGTTTGAAAAAGTGCAACGCGGCGGTCCTGATTTCGCCCAAAGTGCGCCACTGGATGACAAAGTGCACTGCGGCAGTGCGATTTGGTTCCTTTTGGGCCTAGCGTCAGAGTTTGATTAGAAATCAAACCACAACGCCATCACAAGTTGCACCGTTGGAAAGGTTCCTAGAACACTTGATAAGGAATTTTTCAAAAAAAATTAACATTGTGACCTTCCTTAATGCAGGACGCGGCGAGGGAGCTCTACTCTCGAGAGCACAAGTCACGAGATTTGTCTAGCTTCTTGTGGGACCTGAGCGATAGGGACCAAGATCGACTCTGGATTGCAGGGTTATGGTACATTGCTTACACGGCGCCCATGTGCACTCATTTAGGGATGCTGTTAGTGCTGGCCAAGAGATGGCACAACGAGACTTCTTCATTTCATCTTCCCACTAGCGAGGCCACTGTCACTTTAGAGGACATTTGGCATATTTTGTGATTGTCAATTCATGGTCATCGAGTGATTTTTGACATAGACGAGGGGCGCGAGGCCTGCCACAGAGTCCTCACCACACAAGACATCATTTTCTATGAGGGACAGATAGAGCTTGAGCGACACAAGATCCTAGCCCCTCCCTACCGCTGGGTGATTACAACCATCATTTCAGGTCTTATTTCCCCTGACAGACGAGGGCGATAATTCAGTCTCGGCTGGGGGTATTGGTGGGAGTGGATGGTCTGAGACAGGCTGGTTCATTTTGCTTGGGGGCCTGTTCTTCTAGCCTCACTATACAGAGACCTCCATGAGTACATCTACATGGATAGCAGAGCACTCAGAGCAGGGGTGACTCTTCTTCACGTCTGGGCGTGGGAGCACATTGTTGTGCTGCATCCACATATTGTTTCAGTGTCGATGCTGCCAGACGATCCCCTCGTGTGGCGATATAGAGGCGATGTGTCCTTCACACACACTAGTGAGCATGGGATCTGTTACTAGAGGAGAGTCTTGGATGAGATGTTAGTTTTCACCTGGCGACCATACCTTGGTCAGCCTAGATGGGCTGACGATGTCGATCAATTGTTCTATTGCCACCACGACCACTTTATGCATGGGCGAGAGCACACTATGATCGAGAGGTACATACCCGAGCACGTGCAGTGTCAGTTCGAGGAGCCGTAGGATCGGCCAGATGATGACTATGTAGCCATCTTTGCCTGCTCCATGACATAGGTTTCATGGGGATGATACATTCCTGTCTCGGAGGTGGTAGAGAGCTTCAGGCAGCTGGTAACCTGCCCATGGGCTTATGATTAGGGGCTCGCAGATCTTGGCATGACTTAGGCCTACAAAGATTAGTTTCGGCCTCCACTTCGGTTGACGATTCTAGGGGCAGTTCTGGATCTATGGAGAGTCAGAGGCAAAGGGGGAGGACGAGGATGGAGGGCTGACATTCGACAAGACCCACCATTTATGCCTCCAGTCCAGCCAGATCAGGGAGATGTGCACATGCAGGACCAGCAACAAGTGCCACCAGTTCCACCACCATGAGTCAAGGATCCTCCTTGGCTACAACCGCAGGTACAGCCAACAGGACAGGCGAATGCACAGGATACTTTGATTGCACAGGTGCAAGCCTAGGTCCAGGCATGATAGTCGAGAGAGATCAGACGAGGGTCGAGAGAGAGCAGCTTAGGGCCAAGAGGGATCAGGCCGTACAATAGAGACAGGCTGCAGAGCTATAGGCAACCATTGAGCTAGGTAGGAGACAACAGCTAGAGAGCATGACAACCTCTTCTTCCCACAGTACAGTGTCAGTTTGGTCCTATAGGGATGTTGTTCGAGAGGCAGAGTACGATCGGAGGTTTTACCATGAGGTTGTACCCAAAGTAGAGCGGGTCCTAGAGTACTCAGAGTGGGCCAACCACAGACCAGCAGAGGGTCACAGTGCCAGAGGCGAGGGCAACATTCACAGGGACCGAGCTTGATCGAGATGATATGATACTTTTTGTGCCTTATGGGCTCATTTTTTATAGCCCGATGGGCCTTTTGTAATGATTGACATATATGTACAATGATTTGATTTATTCTCTTGTACTGTGACAGATATGTTATTGATATATATATGAGTTGATGATGATTTTGATGTGATGTGATGTGTTCTCTTTATTCACGCATGTATGGTTCTACTTCTATATGTTATGGATGCATTCATTTCTAATGATGTATGCATTATGATTATGACTAACAGATCTATATTATGTTAACCTATGATATGTAAAATGTGATGTGCAATGATGTTGTTTATATGATGATCTATTAATGTTGATGCAAATGGGATGATCTAATATGTGATATGGATTTCAATATGTCAAATTATATGATCTATGTGAAATGATATGTGACTTATGTTTATAAATGATTATGGATGCATATACGCTTTGTTTGTAATGAATTTTGTATGTTTATGCCTATGTGGAATGATTTATGCAATAAATGATTTATGATGCTATTTATTGGATGATGACATGAATGATGTAATGTGGATGCGATGGACGTGATATGATGCACATGAGATGGTTTTATGTAATGCAAATGAGATGGTTTTCTAAGATGCGTAGAATAACAAATGTTATTATCCTAAGCATATTAAATGATGATGTAATGTATGTGATGTATTTAATAGGATACAATGATATGTTAATGCAAAGTGATATGATGATGCATAATGTAATATGAACGTAATGTGATGAGATGATGTCATGATGTTTCTGCAAGTATGTATGCAAATGAATTAAATGCCTATATACTTATTGTTTATGATTATGCAAGAAATGATTATGAAATGCTTCTGTTATGTGATGATTTAGATGTAATGTGATGTAATGTAATGGATGAAATGCAATGAAATGGATGCATCTATCTTTGAAGAATGCTTATGATGACATGTTTATATGATGATGGAAATGCGATGCATATATTTGCTATATGATATGTTTATGCAATATGCTAATGATTTGTGGATGCAGGATCGATGACGATGATGATGATGATGACCAACTGTCATAGTACCTTGTTAGTGCGGTTAGAAAGGAAAGAAGAAGTCATTTCAACAAGACACAAGATGATGCAAATGCAAATGATGATGATGATGATTACTTGCCAAGGAATTGGGATTTTCAAAGGGCCAAATTTTCTTATGTTTGATAACACACGTGGTACGATGCATCAAGGTATAGAAAACTAGGATGGCGTTGTACCTAGTGAGATGGACTTTGACTTGACAAGCAGATACAAGTATCCTTGTTCACACCTGACATACGAAAACCTTGCTAGGATGCACTTTAGAAGTTTCAAACACCTCAAGCCAAAACACGGAAAGGTAAACCTATCCATGCAATAGTCAACAAGTTGTCCAAGACCTCCTCCATATATACTTAACAAAGCAAGTATTCACTGAGGTTATATTACAAGAACATCCAACAAGCATAGTAGACAAAAAAATAATGATTGTTGCCCCATTCCTTTTTCTCTAAATCCTCTGTTTTGGGATATCATCGATAAGTCCTTGGAATGAGAGCAATAAGATAAGTCAAAAGATAAACACAAAGTAAATAAACAAGTTGATGTTCTTCAATACCGCTAATCAAAAGGGAATGTGTTTTCTAAGGATAAGAATTGAAACTTATTGCCAAAAGATAATGTCCATTGAAGGAAGGATTCATCCTAGGACATGTTAGTGGATGGCGGCACGTCATTTCGTTTACCCAAAGCATTCTAAAAGATAATTGATATGGGACCAAATGGGTGATGAGTTATCGATACATAGAGATGACCAACTTGCTTATGCACTGACTTAGACCTAAGACTTGGCATTTTGAGTTTTCACTTTTGCCCTGCTAAGTTTGTTTCTGATTATCCTACCAAAGATTGAGGATGACGATCATTTATTATGAGTGATGTTATTGGGGGTATAAGCGAGATGAGTTGGATGGATTTTTTCAAATATTTGGATGTTTTTGACGTTTTGCAATGTTTTGAAGTTGTTTTTGGTATTTTTTGAGATTTTCAAATGTTTTGAATTTTTTGATTTTTCAATGTTTTGAGATTTTCTGAGATTTTTGACCAAGAGACTATCCTAAAGACCTATCCTAGGGGCCTCGGGGGCTGATCAACAAACTAGCCTTGCCTATGTTAGACACGCAGAGACCACGTAGTTTGACTAATGACTTGACTAATTTACAGATGAAGATATACATCATGAAATGTCAGTTTATTGTGATGGACACCTAAAGGTTGACTGACCTAAATGTCTCGTGGGATGATCAAAGATCAACCTTGCCTACATTCAAGCTCAAAGATGACGTAGTTTGACAAGACGACCCCATTTTTTTATTTTTTTGACCAAATTTTGACCTGTTTTGGGATTTTGATATATTTTGATTTTTTTTGGATTTTCTAATTTTCTGATTTTCTGATATTTTTGGATTTTCTGATTTGAGGGCTTTAATATCATACACGAATCCGATCCGATAAGAACATACCCCCAACATGATGCCATAGACTACTCCAATAAAGGCAGGACAAACTGACCTAAGGATGGGTCGAGTAGTACTAGGAGGGATCATGATATGAACACAGGACCAAGCTATGGTGCAGATGCGAGTGGATGAGTGATGGATGGAGATATGGAATGTGATGGATGATAGAAGCACGATGGATGGATGATGTAGAACAAGCTATAAAGATCCTGGTGGATGGAAAGTGCTTATTTATGCAAGGTGTCTATTTGCCAGGTTTTCACCAAGGTACCTGCCCAAAGTGCCACCGAAGTGGTTTTCACTAGAGGACGATTTTTTTCTCTTTACTATTTTTTATCCTTTTTCTAATTTTTTTGGATGTTTTTCTTTTTTTATTTTTTTTTGTAGTTACCAAGATGCCTGTTTGCCAGGTTTTCGCCGAAGTAACCATTTTTTAGGATATTTTCTATTTTTTTTGGATTTTTGGTTCTATACCTTGAAATATTTAGGCATAAAACTTTTTGAGATGAGAGCTATTCATGGGCTCTTGTAGAGGTCCCCCTTCGGCTGTTGATAGCTAATATGCCCCTGAATAATAACTTGTTGTGATGATGAATGGTCCCAACCAATTAATTTCAAACTTTCCTTTGCTGCTTGGGTTTGGGACATTCTTCTGATTTTCTTTTAAGACCAGTACTCCAACTTGGAAGGTCCTGCTTCTAATTTTCTTATTGTAGCTTCATTTGAGTCTATTTTGATAGACTTGCAAATGATTCAAAGCATCTATACATCGCTCATCCACTAGCTCCAGCTCATTTATTCTTGATACCCGGTACTCTTCGTCTGTGATGAGGTTTTGTAGTGATATCCTAAGGGATGGGAGCTCGATCTCTATGGGGAGTACTTCTTCTGATTCGTAGACCAGGGAGAAAGGGGTGGTGTTGGTGGCTATGCGGATGCTGGTTTGATAGGCCCAGAGGGTAGGATTAAGCTGTAAATGCCAGTCACGACCTGCATCATTGACTGTTTTCTTGAGGATTTTCATAATGGTTTTTTTTGTAGCTTTTGCTTGGCCATTGCCATGGGGATAGTACGAGGTGGAGAAGTGATGTTGTATTTTGAATTTTTCGCATAAGTCATGAACCTCCTGATTTTTGAATGGTGTCCCATTATCTGAGATAATGGCTTGTGGAAAACCATATCAAAAAATGAGATAGTTCAGGATGAACTTAGAAATCTACTTCCTAGTTATGTACGTCATGGGTATAGCCTCCACCCACTTAGTAAAGTACTATGTTGCGGCTATGATGAATTTGTGGCCGTTGGATGAAGTGGGAGTGATTTTCCCAATGAGATCGAGTCCCCACTGTGAAAAGGGCCATGGGGTGACGATGGGATGAAGCTCTTGAATTGGAGCATGGATGAGGTCCCCATGCTACTGACATTGTAGACACTTTTTGGAATGATCATGTGCTCCTCTTTCCATTGTGGGCCAATAAAACCCCATCCTTAGTAGTTTCTTAGCTATGGTCATTCCACTCGAGTGTGAACCATAGATACCATTGTGTACTTCGGTTAGAGTGGTTAATACCTCCTCAACATTTAAGCAGTGTAGTAGGGTTCCTTCTATGCTCCTACGATATAGGGTATCACCTAGGATGACAAATTTGGATTAATTTTTTACAAAGGTTCATTTTAGGGTTGATGGTAGGCCGACGGGTATGACTCCTATTCAAAGGTATGTGTAAATGTCATGATACCAAGGATCACCAGGACCAACGATTTCGCACACATATTCTGATTTTGGTACCTCAAATGCAAGAACGAGAAGCTGCTCAATTAGGAATTCATATCTTGGAACGTTGTGGGGGATATCGAGCAAGGATCCAATTGTTGCCATAGCATCTTCTGCTATGTTGTTGGTTCTAGGAATTTGCTCAAATGATATTTCAATGAAAGATTCTTTGAGATTCTCTACCAATTTCTTGTATGGAGTGAGCTTGTTGTCCTTGGTCTGGTATTCATCATTCACTTGATTTATGATCAATTGAGAGTCTCTATACACTTTGAGAGCTATGACGTTCCATTTCACTACTATTCTAAGACCTATAGTCAAATCCTCGTATTCCGCGATGTTATTGGTGCAAGGAAATGCCAGTTTGTAGGACCTTGGTATGCAATCCCCTTGTGAGGTGATGAAGAATATGCCAGCTCCTGATCCATGCTGTGTGTATGAGCCATCGAAGTATAGTTTCCAGTGGTTAGCTAAGTTGAGATTGAAAATGGATTCATCTGGAAACTCTGAGACAAGAGGATTCTCGGAATAGATTGGTGCTTCTGCTAGTTGGTCTGCGATGACTTGGCCCTTGATTTCTTTCCACTCCACATATTTGATGTCATATTTTGATAATATCATCACCCATTTTTCCATTCTTCTTATGAGCATTTCCTTTGATAGTAGATACTTGAGAGGGTCAATTTTGGCAATGAGTTTTATTTTATGTGCCAACATGTAATGTCTGAATTTTTGTGATGTAAACACTACTACAAGGCATGCTTTCTCAATGAATGAATAGTTTAGCTCATGCCCAACCATTGTCCTACTAATGTAATAGATAGCCCTCTTCATTCCATTTTCTTCATGCTGAGTTAGGAGAGCTCCAAGGGTTGTTGTTGTTGCTGACACGTATAGAATCAATGGCTTTCTTGGGATGGGTGGCATTAAGACTGGCGGTGTTAGTAGATATTCTTTGATTTTCTTGAATGCCTCTTCACACATGGTATCCCATTTGTACGCTACTCCCTTGTGGATTTGGTGTGAGTATGGGTTTTGTTTGTCCGCTAGTTGTGCTATGAATCTTCAGATCGATTGGAGTCTGCCTTATAGACCTCTTAGTTGCTTTAATGTTTTTGGTTCCTCCATCTCAAGGATTGCTTTGACTTTTGTTGGATCCACCTCAATGCCCCTCATTGACACTATATATCCTAGGAGCTTTCTCGATTGTACACTGAATACACACTTCTTAGGGTTTAATCTGACCTTGTACTCTTCCAACTTGTCAAAGATGGCACTTAGGGTTATTATGTGGTCTTTTCTCTTTCTGGACTTAGCTAGGATGTCCTCAACATAGTATTCAACCGTCTTATGGATCATGTCATGGAATATCAATGTCATAGCCCTTTGATATGTTTCTCATGTGTTCTTTAAGCCAAATGGCATCATGTTCCAATAGTATGTCACCCATGGACAAGTAAAAGTTGTTTTATGTTGGTCCTCTTTAGCTATCATGATCTGATTGTATCCTGAGAATCCGTCCATTAGTGACAACATTTCATGTCCTGGTGTCATGTCTACTATCATATCAATGTTGGGAAGTGAGAAGTCATCCTTTGGACATGCCTTGTTCAAGTCCCTGAAGTCTGTGCAGATTCTGATGTTCCCATCGGGTTTTGAAATAGGTACCAAGTTTGACACCCATTCTGGATATAATCAATTGGTCGGATGAACCCTGCATCCAATAGCTTTTTTAGCTCCATTTTCACTAATAGAGTGATCTAAGGGTGTAATTTTTGAAGCTTTTGTTTGACAAACTTTTCTTCTGGATACACTACTAAGTGATGAACCACAGTCTCTGGATCAAGCCCTGGCATGTCAACATAACTCCATGCAAATTTTATTTGTCTTTCTCTTAGGAATGCTGCTAGGAGCTCTTGCTCTTTTGATAGTAGGGATTCCGCATAGAATGTGATGTGTGGGGTCTCCTCTATTCATAGGTTGATTGGATTGCATTTTTCGGCCAAGACTGTTGACTTTTCCTGATGAATAGCTCTTAAAGGAATATTGAATCCCCCATCCTCAGGCACCTTGGAGAGGTTTTCACCATTGGATGTGTCCTTTCTTTTTTCTTTTTTCTAGTTAGAGAGTGCCACAGTGTGGTTTTCACTCAAGGACTTCGATAGTACTCTTAATTTCTCACTTTTGCGACTAAGGGATTCAATCATTTCCCCATAATAGGCATGTGTCAACCTCTATTATGAACCCCACTTTATGATCCCCATCTAGAATGTTATCCTACAGTCCCGTGAATTCTGAGAGCACCACATCGTTATTGAATGTATCAAGAACTGGTGGTCCTCGTTGGTCGTAGTCGGTGAGTTGGGGATATACTAGGCAAATCTCATGATTTTGTTGGTCTGGTTCAAAGGATAGGGTACTAATCATGCAAAGAGTGGTATCTTCAAATAGCCTAGGTAGATTGGTCATGGTATCCTCGTCATCGCTACTATTATAAATGTCAATTATAAAGCTATGTATGTCTCTACCTGTGGATACTGGTAGTTGTAGTTCTGTTGTGGTTGGCTGAGGAGGATTATTAACCATTCTAACCGGAGGACTTTGGCCACGTATGGTTATACACGGAGGGGTACATCCAAGGCCAAATTTTTTTATCGGTCGCGTCTCTAGCATGATAGGTATTATAAGCCCATTTTCATTTTTTCCACGTATTTGATTTCTATCATAGCCCATTGTGAGCATCATTTGCAGACCCTTGCTTTGGTCATCCATTTGTAAGTCCGCTACTGGTCTTTCATCTTGATATAGAATGTGACATGGATCTGCCTCAATAACTTCTCATCCAAGATCCCCCCAACTTGTGAATTCGGGATAGTTTTCAGGAGACGTTTGGGATGTGGAGGCTTCATTTATTTGTGGCCATCTCCGTGATCTAGGAGATTGTGGTAACTCTCCTACCACAAAAGCATTATTAGGGAGCTTGTAATTTCCACAACTGTTATCTTGGATAATGAGCTTGATGTCAGAGATGGTGGGAATGGTGGGAGTGGCGGGTGTCTTTGTCGCAGAAGTGGATACAAGAGTGGTAGGATCGATGTATGGTGTGGATGGGCCCTCATCATTTTTTAGTACTCGGGGGATTTTGTAATACTTTCCTTCAATATTTTGCAGTATGAGAAAGGTTTGGGATTTCCATGGATGGTCACTTCTTGTTCGTCATGTGTAAATTTCACACATTGGTGGAAATTCGACGCTACTGCCTTCATTGCATGAATCCATGAGCATCCTAGGAGGATATTATATGGCAAGTCAAGGTCCAGGACTTGACAAGTGGTTTCCATGAGAGCTGGCCCTACTTGAATAGGGAGTTTGATTGTGCCTTGAGACACTCTTTCTTGATCATCATATGCTCTTATTGTGATACCCTTTCCTTTGTCGATAGAATCTTTTGATATTTTCAACTGCTTGATGAGGCTAAGAGAATAGATATTCAAACCCGCACCTCCATCCACCAAGACCCTTTTGATTTTTCTCTTATGTACTATGGCTTCCAAGTGAAGTGCACGGTTGTGAGATGGTTGGGCAGGAAAATCCTGGTCAGAGAATGTAAGAATATTAGGTGTAATGATATTCCCAACCATAGCTTTGAATTGCTCTGCATCAAGGTCTGCGGGGACAGTGGATGAGGCCAACGCTTCTTCAAGGATTTTCCTATTGGCAGATGAGATTTTTAGCAAATCCATGATGGAGATTTGCGTTGGCGTTCTCTTGAGTTGATCTAGGACATTATAGCCATTAGGAACAGATCTAGATGCGGGGACTTTGCTTGGCTAGGATGATCCTGCGATGGTTATTTTGCTGCCTCTTGTGGTGACTCCACAATCGGCATGGGTGTCTTTGATGGTGATGACCATGCAGTTTTCATCTAGGGAGGCAACAATTGTTTCATACACATGACTTACATTTGAGTGGGTGCCTTTCCCTTTATCATTTTTATTCCCTTTGTTGCCATGATTCGGCATCGGATTCATATATATCTTAAGATCTTGATTTCCTATAGGTTGTTCTACGTTTATGATTCTTTTATCGATAAGATCTTGAACGATGTTTTTTAATCTCATGCAACTATTTGTGGTACGGCCTTTTATTTTATGGAATTCGCAAAGTTGATTTTCATTATACCAAGGAGGTTTCACATCTGGTTCTTGGTATTTCTCAAAGGTAGGAGCCTTGATGATTTTTTCATCTATTAGCTTTTTCATGATGTCTTCAAGTGGTTCCCCCAAAATGGTGTACTTTCACTTGGGATAACTCTTGCGTTGGGGTGGTCCTCTTTGATCATTGAGATTATTGATTGTCGGATTTTTGTTTGGTTGGTGTGTCGTGTGATGATTGTTTTGGTGTTGGGTTTGGATTTTTGGTGGGTGTATGTTGGCGAGGAGCACCTAATGACCACCTTGGCATTGACAACACCACTAGTAATGTTTTTGTTCCTTCCACGCATGGCGTTTATCATTGTAATTGGATGGTAATATTGTTTGTTGTTCTGTGGGTATGATGTTGATTCCTGTGAGGGTTGAGTCATAAGGGCTTTTTCGATGCCGAAAGTGCCTGGGATCAACCAATCATATGTGCATGCCTCAACCTTGAGAGAGATGAAATGCCAAGTAGCCTTCAAGGTTGGCTATGATGGTACAAACTTGTTGTTCTTCTAGTATGGTCCACTTGCTCCAATTGGCCTTGGATCGCCATCATTGTAGAAATGAGGCAAATGATTGACCCTTTCCTTGTTTTAGAGTCGAGTTCTAGACTAACATCCATTGCAATGTTGCATGCATAATTTTTAATAAATTCATCCATAATTTCTTGAATGTTCTAATGTCCTACAAGTGGAGAGAACCATTCCATAGTGTGCTCCATAGGAAAATCCTGAATTCCCCGATGTGATTCCTCGTGGTTTCCCCGTCCCTCGATATTTGTCAAATTTAGATCTCTAAACTCTTTAGGGAATAGTTTCATTACTAGGTCTTCTATAAAATGGATAGAAACATAAGTTGCTTGGTGTTTTTGTTGTTCACCATCATTGGGTCGAAGCACTCTATTATGAGCAACCGACGGTAGTCAGTTACATCATTTTGTGGATCGTGAGGGATGAAGGTGCTTGGGGGTGTTTCCAACTGTGGGCTGAATGGGTGGGCTATCTACGTGTTGTTTGATGGCATTTTGTATGTTCCCATCTGAGCTCCACCGCTTTTGTATGAACAACGCTTGTTGTTGATCTTGCTATTGCTACACTAAGATTTGTGCTTGTTGTTGTGCTTGTTGTTGTTCCAAAAATGCTTGTTGTTGGGCTGCCAATTAGACTGCTTCTTGCTGCTCTTGATATTGCTTAATTGCTTGCATTTGTGCGGCTTATTTTTGTGCAAGAAGTTGTGCATGTGCTTGTGCTTGCTGTGCTTGATATTGGGAATTTGCTTGAGCTTGAGCTCATGCTTGCACTACTTGTCCTTGGGCTTGTGCTTTTGTTGCTTGTTGTTGTAATAGAATTTGTGCTTGTAGTGCAACTTGGGTTGCTTGAGCGGCTTGTGCAGCTTGATCAGCTTGTTGTTGTTGTTGTTGCTGCAATAAAGCTTGGCTTAAAGCAGATAAGCCATGTTGTAATGTACCTTGTACCTTAAGCAGCCTTGTGCACTTTGGAGAAGCTTGTTGCCGCTAGTTGTATGACTTTATTTCTCAGACTTGTGGAATCCCCTTTGAAAAGCGGTGCTTCAAATGCCAAGATTGTATTGGCTTGATGTGGAAGGTGGGTGGTAGGGTGGTGGTGGATTCAGAATGGCGTTTGTTGTGAGCAATGATGTCATGTTGATGTTTTGAGTGATGGATGGTGGTGTTGATGTGGTGGTTAGTCCTTGGGAGACCATGCTTTGCGATTTTAGGAGGGTGTTTGATGATGTTGCAATTGCTTGTGCATTTTCTGTCTATTGTTGTGATATCGATGACAAGTTTTGAGCGTTTGATAAAATGCTTTGATTGATATTTGGGATGTTGGTTTGGTTGATAGTTGGTAGCGGAGGAAGCCCTAAACCAAGGAGTGATGTGGATGATGATGGAAATGGTGGAATAGGTGGGAATGTGAGGGGTGCAAGTTCTTGTGAAAATGTTGTGGTGTCAAAGATGCCCCCTGGTCCGAACATGTCTCCTTCCTCTTGCGAATTTTTGAGAGGAGTTTGAGGAATTGCATGGAAAAATGATGATGATGGATCATGATGGAAAGTGAGAGGAACATTTTCGTGTAATGGGTTTTCAAGTATGTTTTGTTCCAAGGTGGTCTTTGCATCCAAGTTTTGATTATTTACAAGGGGTTGTGCTTGAATAGCATTGAGAAATGCATTTCCCTTAGTAACATTAGGTTGGGTTGGAGCAAAAGATGTGATTTGTGGAATGTTTTGTGTGATATTTTGGGATGGGGGTGTAGATGAGATGGGAATAGTGGATGAGATGGGAGAAAAAGATGTCTCCACTATGGTACTCACGTCAAAATCCAAAGGTAGTTTGGCCCCTTGTTTTGCTAGTTCAAGTATGTACAACGAAGGGTTAAGCCTCATCATGATGTTGATGATTCTATGGTTGTCCGGATTTTGGAGCATTTTGGTTATTTCTTCATGAGACATCCCAAAGGTAAGATCCTCTCCTTGGGTTTCCTCTTGCGGATTTTGGGAAGATGAAATGGTCAAAGGATTGCTTGATTTGACGAGATTCATTTCAACCTTGGTTTGGCTAAGATCACTTGTTGTCTTCCATGCTCTTCTTGTATTGAGATCTAGTTTCAACCATAAAATGAGGATCAATTTTCAAGAATAGGAGAGATGAATCTCTTGATTCTTTGGATTGATCTTTACTTTATGTCTAAAGAAAAAAAAATTAGGATATCTTAAGGATCAAGAGATGATATGGTGATGATGTAAGTGATGGATTATGTGGATGTTATGGTCTTTTGATCAATCTTGATGGGAGATACTAGGCTCTTGGATATGTTTCGGATTTTGATTTTGATTTTCCTTTTGAGTTTATCCTTGATCGTGATTGGTTTTGACTGTTTTAATTTTGAACAAAAAGACCCTAAGATGTTGGATGATTATCTAAGGGACAGATTTGTTCAAAGGATGATGATTTGAATATGTGTAGGGAGAAGGATGCATCTACCCACACCTATTCAAACAAGATGATAGTTTAGCTATGCATACGAAGAAGGATGCATCTATGTATACCAAGCTAAACAAGATGATTTTGATGACTTTGACTAAGCATATGCAAAAGGATGCATCTACACATACCTAGCCAAAGATGATTTTGATAAAGATTTCAAGGATTTAGTCTCAAGGATTTGATGATGTTTGATTTTTCCAAAAAGAACCTAGCATTTAAGGATGATTTCAAGATTTTCCAAAAAGTGATGGTGAGATGATGTTTGATGTTTTGAAGGATGGATGAAAAGGATTTTGATTTTCTTTTGATCCTAAGGTGAACCTAAAAAAGACACTTTGTTTTCCTAGACCTGGGTATTGAAGAACATGCAAATGCTTCCTAGAGACCTTTATAACCAAATAATGATTCAATTTGGACATACATTTTTTGGATTTTGAACCAATGACCTTTGATTTGGACTTTGAACTTTGTGAGGTTTCAACACACATGAGAATTCATTTTGCTTAGCCTTGCTCAATGGCTTTATTTTACCGAAAACACTTTCTTTGATCAAGTTTTCAAACTAATATGTCCAATGTCTTAATTTCTTCAAACCTCACAAGATATGTTATGTGGAAATTCGATGAACTCAAGGCAAGGGTTTACCTATTGTTTACTTAAGGAGACAAATCGAGATATAATCCAATGTTTAGAAACCTCTAAGGATGTGAATCCCAAGGCAAGCAATAACATATGGATTGAGTCAATGGCATTTGTCTCCAAAAGGGTTTGAAATTTGGATGATGTTAAGTGTTTGTTTTCAAGACATTTTAGATCAAGCAAATCATTTTGTAACCCAAGAATAAGTACAATCCTATGGATGTGTAAGACAATATTTGTTTGATTCCCACTTGGACAAGTCCAACTACGCTTATCTTTAGTGAATGGTTAGATGCTTGACCCCACTAGCTCCCCTCCACAACACTCACTTATACGGGGCAACCAAGCATCAACACTCATGAAACTCCCATGGCATGCTTTCCATTTCTACTAAAAGACCATAAAAAATGTGGGGTGGCTTCAAAACGACTGTTCTTGCACCAACAAATAGATTAAAGGATTTTAGAAAATTCTAGCGCATGGGTTTTAATAAGGACTTTTTGTTCGTGGAGATTGACCCATATGGCAAGAGTCCCCTTTCGGATCCATCTTGTCAGAATCAACTGCATGATATTGGCATTTACTCCAATACCCACATTTATATCCTGGTTGGAAATACTCTTGGCTTTAGACTGTTACCAGTTGAGTCATTCCCTTGGGTGAGTACTTTTTCCCCAAGGTAGGTCCTCTAGGATAAACAAAAGCGAATAAAGAACAATATTCGTAACTTCATCAATCCTTGTTGGCAACAAAGAGATAATATACGCAATAATGCCCCCACTCACACTCGCACAAGATGTTCAATTTTAAACCCAAATCAAAGTGTGGAGGTGATTGCTTTGTCTCAACCTAAAATCATGAAAAAGGCCCTTTGATTCTCAAGATTGCTATAAAGCACGAGAGAAGCGTATACGTCCTTTTTCGATGATGTTAGTTCAAGTAAGCCTTCACAAAAAAAATGTAGCACATGTTCATTTTAGATCCCACAAAGCAATAATGAATTCGTTTTAGAGCACCAAAAGACAAATGATAGACATTTTGTTCAATTTGTTAACCAAATAAACAAACTCTAGTATGTTGTGATCCTAATGTTTATTTTAGCCTTTTGCAAGAAATGAAAAGATTCTTTTTAAACCCAAATGAAAATTCGTGTCCTAAGAATGAAGAGATAACAATTTCTTTAAAAGTGTTAAGCAAACACTAAAATGTTCAAAAACACTTTGATTTAATGAAACATCCTCCTCATGCTTCTCCTTTCTTTGATTTTGATTTCCAACCTACAAGGAAGAAAAACCAGTCATATTCTAGAAAATATAGAGATTAAAAAGTAGAAGATAGAAGACAAATTAATCATCAATCAAAAAGCACATGCTAAAATTTTATTTCCACTTTTTACTCCCTGCCAGCAGCGCAACCCATGACTGCGTCAGAGTTTGATTTCTCAG
>VDFB02302203.1:0-27366 GCA_007258455.2 Sequoia sempervirens | reverse complement strand
AACCCTAAACCTTTAACCCTTAGGTTTATGTGTACACAAATTGGATATCCGATTTGTAGAACTAAAATCATACCATTACAAAACATCCTAATTTTTTTTTAAATGAATTGAATATCAGATTATAATGTATATCGGATTTGTGGGCTATAAAAAAGCCCCATGTGGGTCATTTTGTGCATTCTAATGGACCCTACATTTTGTTTGCAGGTGGCACACACGCAGTTTCAGATAGGAAGAGACAAAGATCAACTTTTTGGAGCATCTTCTACTGAAATTTGTCATAAGCAATTATTTTTTAGCATATTTTATGAGGTATAATGGGGAGCAACAATCGTCAGAAGCAAAAATGTAAGAGAAATCTTACAAAAGAAGAAATTGAAGGACATAGACAAAGAGATAGAGAAATTCATAGGAAGAGAAGACAAGGTATGTTAAATATTGGTGAACCTAACCCCTATGGTCTTTCAAGTGAAGAGGAAATTGAAGATGTTCAAGGTGAAAATATTCAAGGTGAAAATGTTGGAATTGAATATGTTGAACATGATATTCAAATTAGGAATGGAATTATTGAAATTGATAATGAAAATGTTCAAGGTGAAAATGTTGGATTTGAAGATGTTGAACATGATATTGAAATTGGGAATGAAAATATTGAAATTGATAATGAAAATGTTCAAGGTGAGAATGTTGGATTTGAAGATGTTGAACATGATATTGAAATTGGGAATGAAATTATTCAAATTGATATTGAAAATGTTCAAGGTGAAAATGTTGGAAATGAAGATTTTGAACATAATATTGAAGCAAGTGTAAATTATGTTTCACCGGATTACATGAGAAATGAAGAACCTTGTATGGAAGAAAGACATATTCCAATTTAAAGACCTTCAAGAACCCCTAAATGGTTACTTGAATTTGATGAGAACATTATAAATAGTTTTGAAGGCAAGATGTCAACACGAACTATTTGGTTGTGGGCTAGAAGACTTTTTAACCAATATTTTTAGTGATAAGACATTGACCGAGCAATGCCAACTTTTTGTACAATTGCTAAAGATGCAAAAGATGAGACCTTTGCTAGCCAAATTGAAGATTCGTGTGAACAAGAAGACCGAAAAAAATTCTGTTATTGTCAAAAATCTTTTTAATGCTCTCAAGTCTATTGGAAAAAATAACAAGGAAAAGGATAAGAGATTTGCTTAGAGAGTCATTACAACCACCCTAGTAAGCCATCAATTGAAAAAGGCTCGCTTTATGAGACAAACTTGTATTGATTTTGACATAAATAGTAAAACTTTGGATAGAGCACTTGCAATAAGAGAAAGAATAGATGATCCTCTTCAAAATGATACATGGGCTTTTTCCAGGAGACCTCCACGTGTTGATAAGAAGCTAACCGATAATGTAAAGCAGGTAATTCAACAATTTGGGCATGATAACTCTAGAGTATCAGCCAATGCAAAGGATGTTTTAAATTTAAGAATTGGAAATCGAGACTGTACACCACATCCTAAACATTTCTTTGAATCAAGCCAAACAATGTTGTTCAAAATTTTTATTGAAACACATAAAAATATGGAAATCTCGCAAAGGACTTTTGAGGGTTTGAAGCCATTTTATTGTGTGCCTCTTAAGATTCGTAATACTTGTTGTTGCAAATACCATGTGGTGTTTTCAATATACCATGAGCTATTATGCTATATCTGTTTTATGTTGCATACTAATAAAATGTTGTAGGAGTGTGGTGCAATGCATCTTCCAAAATCATCAAGGGACTTGCTACATCCAATAAACCCTCAAGAATTACACTAAAAACAAGGGTTTTTTGATTTGATGGTTACAGGTTTGTACAAATGGAATCCAATTGCAGAATATTTGTTTTCTTGGAAATTTATTTGCTACCCCAAGGTTTCAGGGGTCTTTGTGGTGTTTGAAGGTATGTTGCTTTGCACTTTTGGGCTAATTGAGTAGCTTGTTCAAGGGTGAATGTATAGGAATTCAACGCTGGTCCAAAGGAGTCTATGTTGTTTCTCATTTATGTTGTGTAACTTGGATATGGGTGTTTGAATCAGTCATGTGTTGGTCTGGTGTTTTGCAAAATTGTGGAGTAATTGGACAAAAACTAGTTTCTCATTATTACAATGGTTTAAGGGGGTTAAAGAGGGAAATGTGTATTTAGTTGCTTGTAAAGTTTTAAGGGAGTTTTGGACTATCCAAAGAGGTCAAAATAATCTTGTTAGATGCCTAAAATAGGCAGGTTTCAAAGAGTTTGTGATTGTGTCGTTGTGTCTGCATCAATTTTTCACCTAATTTCACTCGGTCCAATGTAGCTCAAAGTGATTTGGTGTATTTGGTTGCAAAATAGGACCATCCCTAGCATAAACGTACCCATCCAGGTGTGTTGGAACAGTATTTTTGGTCTTATGAGTTACGAAATGAAAGTTTTACCACTTTGCAACTTTACACTGCTTGCATCTGACAACTTTTCCCTCCACTGTAAATTCATCACCATAGGAAAACACATCTAAGATAGCAAAAATTGAGAGAGGTTTCTGTAGATGGTCCCAACATGATCCCATTGCCTCAAATAGAGAGTCTGTAAGCATCACGGTCTCTGAGAAATATCCCTTCAAAGATTGCTTCCTTTTAGCACTTTGGACTCTTAAGGGAAATCGACAATCCAATGTAGCTCGAAGTGATTCGACATATTTGGGTGCAAGAGAGGACCATTGCTAGTGTAAATGTACCCATCCAGACATTTTGGAATAGTCCTTTTGGTCGTACAAGTTGCAGAATGAAATTTGCACCACTTTACAACTTTACATTGCTTGCATCTGGGAACTTTTCCATCCACTAAAAAGTCATCACCACAAAATAATGCCTTCAAGATAGAAAAAACTGAGATATTTTTTTATAGATGGTCCCAACACAATCCCATATCCTTAGATGAAGAGTCTATAAGCATCACGGTCTCCGAGAAATAGACCTTCAAAGATTGCTGCCTTTTAGCACTTTGGACTCTTAAGAGAAATCATTGGTCCAATGTAGCTCGGAGTGATTCGGCGTATTTGGGTGAAAGAGAGGACCATACCTAGCGTAAACATACCCATCTGGACATGTTGGAACAGTTTATTTGGTCATACGCGTTGTGAAATGAAAGTTGCACCACTTTGCAACTTTACACTGCTTGCATCTAGCAACTTTTCCCTCCACTGAAAATTCATCACCATAGGAAAATTCCACTGAGATAGAAAAAACTGAGAGATGTTTTTTTAGATGGTCCTAACGCGATCCCATAGCCTCATACAAAGAGTCTATAAGCATCACAGTATTTAAGAAATAGACCTTTAAAGATTGCTGCATTTTAGCACTTTGGACTCTTAAGGGAAATCATCGGTCCAATGTAGCTCAGAGTGATTCAGAGTATTTGGGTGCAAGAGAGGACCATCCCTAGTGTAAAAATACCCATCTATATGTGTTGGAATAGTTCGTTTGGTCATACAAGTTGCGGAATGAAAGTTACACCACTTTGCAACTTTACACTGCTTGTATTTGGCAACTTTTCCCTCCACTGAAAAAGTGATCACCACAGGAAAATGCCTCCGAGATAGAAAAAACTAGGAGACGTTTTTGTAGATGGTCCCAACATGATCCCATATCCTTAGACGGAGAGTCTATAAGCATCACGATCTCTAAGAAATAGACCTTCAAATATTGCTGCCTTTTAGCACTTTGGACTCTTAAGGGAAATCGTCGATCCAATGTAGCTCAGAGTGATTCGGCATATTTGGGTGCAAGAGAGGACCATCCCTAGTGTAAACGTACCCATCTAGATGTGTTGGAACAGTTCATTTGGTTGTATGAGTTGCAGAATGAAAGTTGCACCACTTTGCAACTTTACACTGTTTGCATCTAGCAACTTTTCCCTCCACTGAAAAGTCATCACCATAGGAAAACGCCTCTGAGGTAGCAAAAACTGAGAGAGGTTTTGTAGATGGTCCCAACACAAATCCCATAGCCTTGGATGAAGAGTTTGTAAACCATGATGGTCTTTGAATAGCCCTTCAAATATTGCTTCCTTTTAGCACTTTGGACTCTTAAGGGAAACTAGTGGGCAACATAGTTAACTTCTTCAAAAAATTGGTTTGAAGTAATTTCATTCCTTTTTGTGCATTTAAAATGGATTTTTAAGCCTTCCACCCTAAAAGTGACCTCTAAATAACTTCAAACACCTTAACTACCTCATTCTTATTCATTTGTTTTGCAAACAAGCATTTTCATTCCAAGAGGCTGAGCTTTCATTTTTTCTTATTGGATTGAATGCAGACCATGACAACTTTCTTTTTTCAAAATTGTTCAACATCATTGAACTAAAAATTTATCACACATCTGTAGAGAAACAAAGGAGTACTACAAACTAAAACACATTACACTTTGGTTCTCACTAACTTGATGTACTCTTCAACATCTCTCTTCTCTAAAAGTGACCTCTAAATCACTTCAAACACCTTAACTACCCTAAAAGTGACCTATAAATCACTTAAAACACCTTAACTACCTAATTCTTATTCATTTGTTTTGCAAACAAGCATTTTCATTCAAAGAGGTTGAGCTTTCATTTTTGCTTTTAAACAAAAATCTTCCTATGCCACTGTTACACTGCATAGGTAAACCAGGATTTGTATTGTGGACCTATATTAAGCTACCACTCTCAAGACCAATGCAACAATGATTAAAAAATAACTTTTGGGACTGCAAGAAGACATCTGATAACTCTTGAGTGTACTAAAAGAATTTTTATGATTTTTGAAGAATGTTGATAACTCTACTCAGTTGTCTTATTTTTTCAATATCATACAAATTGAACCCTGGCATCAATAGAATTTGTATATCAAGCTACCACAATTCAAGTTTCAACGATGAATATTTAACATGCATGTTTTAAATGACATTCAAGTTTATGGTGTTTTTTTTGTTTATATGATGTTATGTGATATTCTAATCGCAATTCATGCTTCTAGGCTGCACATCTATATATATGTATATATATATATATATATTTATATATTATTATTACATGTTTTCTCCATTGTTCAGCCCCTACGCCACAAGTAAATTGCTGCATAGTGTGTGGAAAGAGGGGGCAGCAAACCTGAAATCCCTTTAAAGTTTGTTTGAGTGCATTTAAAATGAGCTTTTAAGCCTTTCACCCTAAAAGTGACTTCTAAATAACTTCAAACACCTTAACTACCTCATTCTTATTCATTTGTTTTGCAAACAAGAATTTTCATTCCAAGAGGCTGAGCTTTCATTTTTGCTTGTTGGATTGAATGCGGACTGTGACCCAACTTTCTTTTTTCTAAAATTGTTCAACATCATTGAACTAAGACCAATGTAACAATGATACAAAATAACATTTGAGACTACAAGAAGACGTCAAAATGGCTAGTGTACTAAAAGAATTCTTTTGATTTTTGAAGAATGCTAATAACTCTACTTAGTTGGCTTATTTTTTCAATATCATATAAATTGAACCCTGGCATTAATCAACTCTGTATATCAAGCTACCACAATTCAAGTTTCAATGATGAATATTTATCATGCATGTTTTAAATGACATTCAAGTTTATAGTGGTTCTTTGGTTTATATGATGTTATGTGATATTCTAATCGTAATTCATGCTTCTAGGTTGTACATATACATATATATATATACATATATATATATATATATATATATATTTATATATATATATATATATAATTTTTACTTGTTTTCTCCATTGTTCGGCCCCTACACTACAAGTAAATGGCTGCATAGCATGTGGAATGAGGGGGCAGCAGGCCTGAGACCCCTTTAAAGTTTGTTTGAGTGCTTTCTTTTCATTTTTTGTGAGTTTTTTGCCAAGTTTCCTCAAAGAAATGTGGTCTCATAGAATTCCATGACAAGCTAATGCAGTTGATAGTTGCTCCTAGTTATTAGTTATGTAATGTGAAGTAATTGCATAACTGCTTAGGTTGACTTTGTAAAAACTATATTGTTATTGAATTTTTTTTAGCTATCAGCATCTAGTTGTTACTTATGCAATGTGAAGTAATGCTTTGAGTTTGAAAGATGTGCAATGCAATGTAATTAGCAATATGAATATAAACTACATAATATTTAACCATTCTTTTTATGCTATTGTACATTGATATTTAACCATTGCTCACTTGATTAAATTTTCAAAGAGTTTAATCATGCACATGAGGAGGAAATTAAATTTCGATTGTCAACTTCTATATATCAAATTATCCAATAATCAAGTGTATGTCCATATACAAAAATGGCATCAACGCCAACTCAAACAAAGTTTTACAATATGTGGCATATGCCATCTTCGTATCTATTCAAAATTTACATGCCAAAATGTCTATCTCATCCTAAATTATTGGTGGATCATCAAAATGGAGCCTCTTTGAAGCACTTGTTGGCTCTGAAGGTAGCTGCACAAGAAAAAGTCAAACCACAATTGAGATTAGTTATACTATATAATTGAAAATTGAATAATTAACATGAAAATCAATACACATTGAATTATAATTGAACTCTAAAATTGAGACCTTGATTACCTGAAATATACATCTCTTCGAAGGGTCAGGAGTCCTAAAATATACCCCTCTTAAAGAACTAACCAAACCAACTTTTGTAACGTCAATATATATATGTGAACAAAAACATGAAATTGATCCAAGTTAGCATAGAATTGTTGGTAATAAGAACATATTTACCAAGCACGAAATAAAATAAACACATATACCTCTTTAGGCTGATCTTTCTATGTATCTCCTTTAGGTGTTTCAACACCTCCTCCTTGAGGTGTTTCAACACCTCCTCCTTCAGGTGTTCGAATACCTACTCCTTCAGGTGTTGTGGTACTTATCAACAATGATGTATAGCTCACAACTTCCTGTACATAAAAATGACAAGTACATATGAAACTACGAATCTATGTCAATGTATGCATAATCAATAAAAGATCTTATAAATCTTTATTCAATCAAATTTGAGTTCAATTACCTTTCCCTTATCTAGCATTGTGCCTCCATAGTCTAGAGAGTGTTGCACCTTGCTCGCACTAGGTTTTTCCTACAAGCAGAGAATAAGATAAACATATAAGTTAATATATAATTTCAATAATGACAATTCAAATGACAAGCAAGTATACAGTAAAAAAATGTAAATGAGTGAGTGCGAAAATACATACTATGTGTGTCTCGAGGCCAAATAAAATGGCCCTAAGGGTGCTATCAGTCACCCGTGTGAGCTCCTCCTCAGACATTAACTGTTAAATAGACCATGTAAATAAATATTAGTACTTGATACTATCTCTTATTAATATTCATTTTTTTTAAAATGCAAGTTATGAATTTACACCTTAAATGTTACCTGTGTCTTTGTACCTATTCCAATGTCCACCTCTCTATAGGAGAGGACTCTGTAGGGTGTTCTCCACTCCCCTGCGTGTGATCTGCTATAATCTCCACATCTTGGATGTCATAATCAGAAGTATCTAATGGATGCTCAGGGGGCTGTACAATAGGACCCAAACATATCTGTTGGCACGTTTTTAAAATATGTGGACCTGAGGAGGATGATGCAACAGCACTAGATCCATCACCAAGATCACCAGAATGTGACTGAGGTACTGAAGAAGCATGGGAAACCAAAAGAACACTCAAAGAGTGAATGGCCTGGATAGTTTGTGTGGCTGCATCCTCCATACCTGGATGTTGTACTAGAGGTGGCAGAGGAATGGGAGGATGGGAAACATGTGGGCACTTGACTACTCTAGCTGCCCCTGGCCTATCCTGGGGCATACCTCCACCAACACCCTGGAAGGGTTTAATGTCAAAGTAATTGACATGATGCCCTAACAAAAACTCAACATATATTTTTTTAATAAAGTAAAAAGGTACATCAAGATTATTGTTGGGTGGTTTATCAAAAACCATACACCAACGATCCCAAAAGTTATCTACTATGCCCCTATGTGTGCACCATTTTATATAAAGTTTTGGTTTGTTAACATTAACTGGAAAACCAGTGCTAGGGTTAAAAAATAAAGAGGCTATTTGGGATTTTTTAATTTGGATATTTTTAACATCATCATAAGACAATCCACATGCATAATATTCCCTCATGGTTTCTTGCCACGAATGAAAGGCATTATGTTGGGTGGAGAGGGTTTCTACATTTGTAATTATTCCTGTCAATGTGGTTGACCTATGGGATAATTGAGGGGTTTTCTTATAAACATCATAAATTCCCCTCAATTGCTCCAATTTTTCATGAATTAAGTCTTCAATTGATGGTTGCGGAGGTGGTGGAGCATTTGGCATTTCTGCATTTTCATTCTCAGCTGGTGGATTTTCATTCTCAACTGGTGGATTTTCATTCTCAACTGGTAGAATTTGTTCATTCTCATTCTTAGCAGCCATAATTCCTGATTAATGATAAAAAATAATTAATCTAATTGAAATTAGACAATATAAATGAAAATATTATAAAAATACCCTAGTTTTTAAAAAAAATCCAAAAAAAACCCTACTTTTTTACAAAAATCTATAAAATTCTCTAATTTTTAATACAAATACATAAGGAACACTATTTTTAAACCAAAATCCATAAACAAACATTCATTTTTTTATCAAAATCCATTCTAAACTCAATTGTTTCATAAAAATTCAATCAAAAACCCTATTTTGAAAAAAAATCCACAAAAAACATTCATTTTTTAATCAAAATTCATTCTAAATTTAATTTTTTTTCATAAAAATTCAATAAAAACCTATTTTGAAAAAATCCACAAAAAATTCATTTTTATCAAAATCCATTCTAAACTCAAATTTTTCATAAAAATTCAATCAAAAACCCTATTTTTAAAAAAAATCCACAAAAAACTATTTGAAATTATCCAAATCTAATTCAAAATTGAATCAAAGAAAATTAAAATTAAAATTCTTACCTTTTCAAATCGGATATTGGTGAAATCGGATATCCATTACGCGAAGAACCTCCTCACTATGTGCCCGCGGGTTGTTGACTATGAAATGACTTTAAAACTGTGACAAATTTTGTATATATATGTTTTTTACAAATCAGATATCCGATATGGAAAACTAGGATTGGTGTTTGCTTTGGTGGTGTGTACTGACACCCGAGCCTAAAAAAAATCAACACGGTATTTTCACATTTTTGGGTCGATGAAATACATGCTTTTTCCCTCATTTCCACTTTTTGGCCCACCATGATCCTGCACATACCCATATTGAGTTGAGGTCCCTGCCAAAACCTGATTGTAAAGTGTTCATGGTCCCTTTAAAACTTGTTATGGGGTCAAGGTCCCTAAAAAACCTGGTTAAGGGTTTAAGGTCCTAGTTTTAGCTAATTTGTGGGTTCAAGGTCCCTGGAAAACCTTTGTGCAACATGTGCTTTCTAGTCTTATTATTCTTAGTGTTGATGATGATGTGCTATTGATGATATTTGGATTATCTTTGGTGGAGCATGTTACTCTTGGATAGGGTTTCTATTCCCTTCAAAATTGGTCTGTAATGGGTTTCGGGTCCCATCAAAACTTTCTTTTCCTCATCAAAAACAATATTGAGTTGAGAAAAAACAAACATAAATTTAATAAGGGCACAATATTATGCACCTACATGATAGCAATTTGGGTTGAAATTTCCAGTCTAGGGCATAATGCATCCCAAATTCAGCTTCTCCTTTTTCAAATATGATTTTATAAGCCTATACGTCCAACTATGTATTCTACAATCTTGCTTTGAAATTCCCATCTTTGGATTTGAACTTGCAAAAATCACAACAAAGAGGGACAAGGGGGTGGCTCTATAGGATTTTTCCTAGGTCAAACCCCCATTTTGGTATTTCTACTTTCATGAATAGTTGATTGATTGACTAAAACAATGTGTTTGCTCTTACCCTGAAGTGCATCTGAGGCTATAATGAGCTAAAATGTAAGAAACCCTACCCAAATGTGTTAGAGAAGGACTCTTAAATGACATAAATGAGATCAAACAAAGATAAAGTCCAATACCCTTAGGAAAATCTAAAATTCAGTAATACCTTGCTTAGGGAAACAAGTAGATCAAAGCTTGAGTATGAGAAGAATATGAAAAAAAAAGTCATTAGGTGGTTGAATAGGTCCAAAGAAATCTCCAAAAATAAGATTCCATCATGTTCTTTCATTGGCATCAAACTTCAATCATCATGTAGACCTGATCAAGTTTGAAATTCCACATGGAAAATTGTAAATTTGAATATATTTTTGGTAGAGTATAATTTTCTTATGATTTTTCCCATTATTTTAAAATAATAATTCATGTTTATATAGTGAAACTTATGAAAAATTAAATTTTAGGTTGACTCATTTAAATTTGATTTTTCAAGATTAAATTGCTGCCAAGACCCAAATTTTAAATTGCATCTCTGAAATTAGAGACCGACAAAAATGGAAAATGAAATTTGTCAGGAAAATTAGCTAGTCTAGGGAACAATGCACCCTAGATTTTCCTTCTTACACTCAATAAGATTTATATTGGGTGTTTTGAGTCTCCTAAAATTAGGACTTATTCAAAGTGAGGGTACTTCTCAATGTTAATTTGATGATGTTTAATCAATAACACGTTTTCTAGGGTAGTATAGACATATTCTCCTTGGGTGATAGAAATTTTAGGGATAGGGAATGTCTAAGATGCATTGATGTAAAAATTCATTGAAGCAAGTTCCAAATAGAGCATTAAATTATATTGTCACCTAAAAGGGAGTACAATTTTTGGCACTACATTTATCCCCCATTTTAGCAATCATTTGATGCTACATGCATATGAAAAAGGTACTAAGAGTAAATCATATCATTAAAGGATACCAAAAAGGATAATATAGAGGATGTAGATTATTTTCCAAGTGAGACAATGGAGCCCCTAGTGTAGTAATTTGCAAAACCACAATGTTAGGAGTTGCATCTTGTCATCTTGTAAAAACAATTTCATTAGAAATCCAAAAAAAATCTGCACACACCAACAAATAGGCTAGTTCAAACTTCTAAAGATAATGAAATTTGAGGGTAGATGTATGCCTCTTGATTCTACTTGCTTTATGGAGGTGGAATCAAGGTAGTAATCTCATCACATCAAATGAATTAGTTTTTTCATGAGAATTCTAGTGAGGGGGTCATGAAATCAAAACACCATGGACTAACAAGAACAACATGATCAATAGAAGAAATATTATTTCTATGCAATAGAAGACACTAAAATCAATGGTCACAAGCTCAAGTTATGCTCATTTTAATAGAGTATGGTATGAGAAATATAGTGCTAAATTTATCGATAATTGATAACATTTTTACCTTTTTGATATTCATTTTCACATTTATAGTTTAAGAGTTTAAAGAGTTGAGACCATTAACCAAAGGAGTGGAAATTTCACAATTATGACCATACTGATCCTTGAGACTTGAGGCTTTTAGGGAGTATGTTGTATATGGCACACGGTAGCGCTCAGAAAATAAGAGTATATTCAATTGTTCAAATCCGTATAAAAGGGTTTCCAAGTAATTAACATTGTTCATAAAACTTCCAAAGGAGCTCAATAAAAGAGAATTTAAATTTTATTTCAAATAATAATAAAAATAACAATGTAATTCATCAAGATTATACAAAGCATAAGTACATCAATGAATTTTCTCATATACATATTCAACCATACTCGGAAGAAATCAACAATTCCAATAGAAACATCTTTTCTATGCTAAGTCATAAAACTTTAATTTCCTCAAATCAATGTTACATTATATTATTTCAAGCCATACTTCTATTTCAAAGTTTCAAATAAGAATGCCAAATACAAATATACATTTATAATGGGCTTCACAAGCCAATCCAGAATAATACACATGTACATCAATAGCAAATGAAACTTGGAACCTCCAACTGCCGTGACACCATCGGTCTGCTTGCGAGCTAGGGCCAAGAGTGTGATTCAGGCGCCTTTTCCACCCAACCACGAAGTCCATGACTTCCCCGGGTTCCTTCCTAACTTGAAGAAATCCCCGGCCCTGCATAAAGGAGCCTAGCAACCCGAAACAGTAAAATAGGAGGGAACTCTCGATGCATGCCTGGTGCCTATATGCATTTCTAACATGATAAAAACAAATTTCTTGCAACAGGAGGTGGCAGAGACTCAAATACATATATGTTTCTAGGCTTTTAAAAACAAATCCATCTATTTCAATGGTACAAGTGCTTGGCCAAGCATAAATAATACAAGAAAATGGTAGTTTTAGAAAGGGTAATACTACCGTCTCTATAAGTCCACCTTCGGCATCCTGTCCCAGAAGTTACCAAAAGTAAAGTATGAATAAATACAAACGCAGAAAGTTGTGCATTTTCTTACATGTTTCATGCATTCAATTGATTCTAAATGAACTTCAAATGAGAATTTCATAACATCCGTTGAAAGAAAAATTGTAAGTTCAGTAGAAAGATTTCATTTACTCTTTTGTAAGTAATTCCTTTCTGTTTTGGTAAAAGACTCTGTTTTTAACGAAGATCATGTATGACATAATACTATCAGTGTACTACTAGAGAAATTTAATTAATTCTTTTGTATGAGATAGTGTTTTCTGATTTCAGTATATACTTCTATTCTTTCCAAATTCAAGCTGACTGAAAGTGTAACTCTTAATTTGAATACAGGTTTCTGAATATTAGTAATATACAGAAACAGTGCAATTCTTTCGGAATACAGAGGTTTGAAAGATAAACTTGCATTTGAATTTTACATTGAATACCTTTACTCAGGAATGTACTTCTGTATGTAAATACATGTCAAATTAATCAAGAAGATTTTCAGTTTACATGGTTTCTCAGTGATACTTCTGTTCTTGTTCTAGGTTTAACATTTCTGAGATATTTGTGTATTTTTAATAGAGATCATATCACTCTCTTAAAAGGGTTTTCCTGTTAAAACTTGCATTTTGGTATATATGCATGGATATATATATATACATGTACAGCTGAGTGTATATATATGTATATATATATATATATATATATGTATGTATATGTATGTATATATGTGTGTGTGTAAAAATTCATATACAGCTGAGTGTAAATTTTGAAGAAAGAAATACTAATTTTTATAACTATTCATAAGCTCTTTGGCTGTGCACACAGAAAATAAACATTTTCCAGGGTTTCCTTACTGGCGTTGAGCAACATAAGGGCGCAGGAAGCCCTTGCCCCTCCCATGGGGAGGAGGTGGGCTGTGAGGGGATCGCACCCCCTCTACAGGCCGTGGCCTGTGGAGGCCGTGACCCTCCCCACAGATCCGCATCCTTCCCATGGGGAGGACAAGGGATTAAATCCATTTCCTTTTTCCTGTGTATAACAGTTTCATAACTCAAAAAAAAAAAGACATTTAGAGACATTTTGCCCAGTAATATACTGCATTCATATTTATCTCAAAAGGCATTTCGAATTTATTTCAGATGATAGTGTTTTATGCAAATTGTATGCATATATATATATATATATGTATATATGCACGGGAATACAGTTTCTTGTGCATATATATATATATATGTTTATGTAGGGTTCAAATATAGTTGAGAGCAGTTTAATAATTTGCAGCTTTTTGCATCTGACTGTAACCCTAATCTGGAAGTAAAGATTGGGTATTCTTTCTATATTGCAGCAATGGGAGTAAACTATTACCCATGAATAAAATTGGAAAAGATTTGTAATAATTTCATAGATTGAAGCCTTTCATTTCTTAAATCCTCTTACTGCAATTTAATCTGATTGAAAAACAAGTATGGAAAAGAACCTGGCAATTTCTTCTAGTGCAGATGCCCAATATTACTTTCCTGTTGCCTTCTTCCAGAGCTCTCGGATATGTCTCCATGAATGTTCTCCTTTCTTTCTTAAAGCTTTATTCCTCTTTTCGAGGATCATGCAGAGTATTTCCAGATGACAGATAAATTTATCATGCAAATTCCCAAGATTGCCACATGCCAACAGCATTGTTGGTTTTAAGAAAAATTTCCAGAGCCCAAAGTTCTCTCGGGCTGTTCACTCCTCTTCATTTTGGAAAAATAACCATATGCAAACAGATATATCTCCACTTTATACAAGCCAATTATTTCATTATATGCAAACATAATATTTTCATTTTATTATTTGTTTTTAATTTCCTATTTTATTTTTTTTAAACTTAGATTTTCCTTTTTATTGCACAAAATAAATGGGATAAACTAAAATAAATTAAACCATATTCTTTTCACAATTTTTATGGTTAATTAAACTACACTTAAATTTTGCTATGCTATTGTTTTTATGTATATATATATTTTTCTTTTTTTTTAATCAATCACTTATTCAAACCATGCAATCAATTTCAAACAATCATATTGAAAACAGATATGACCTAATGCAACTACATGATTTTTAAGTGGTGTGTGCGTGATCGAGAGATTCTCCTCATTTACCCTGTCGGGAAGCTAACCTTCTTTTCCTCAATCACACTCTTGGCCTTCGATCACCTGTAACTCAAATGCACTCAGGCGTGGAAAAATGAAAGTGTATTAGTAACCAATATAGAAATATAAATTTAAGCAATAATTAAATCAACATTCCTATTTTGTATCATTTTAAAATAAAATGCACTCATAATTCTGAAAGAAAACAATTATTTTTCTACATTTCCACACACCAAAGCATTGTATTATATTATATTGCTCTAACACGTATCATAATTCATATATTAAATCCCACAAAGTCATGGTCAAACAGCATCAAAGTAAGTCATGGTCCAAATAGCATCAAAGTAAGTCATGGTCAAAATAGCATCAAAGTATGAGACGTGACATCCTTCCCCACTTGGGAAGAGACATTGTCTCGATGTCTAAAAGCAAGTTACATAACAAAATTTAGTACTTCGTAAGTCTCTATAAAAGAAAATATAAGTATGCTAAGGTCTCAAATGAGGAAAGATTCTATCTATATCCTCAGCATTTCCCCAAGTGGCACTATCCACCGAATACTGGTCCCATTGGACCCTGTATTGCATAATGTCCCTATTACGCAACTTAACGTTGCGCTCTTCCAGGATCCTGATGGGCTCCACCTGTATCACCCCTGGGTCTTGAACCTGCAATGCACGCCAATCAAGGATATGAGCAATATCTGGATGGTAAGGCTTAAGTACTGAAACATGAAATACATTATGTATCCGGGATAGAGCTGGTGGCAGAGCAAGCCTGTAAGCAACTGGATTCACCACCTCCAAAACATCAAAAGGGCCAACAAACCTAGGAGCCAACTTAGAGTTCTTGCCGAAAGAGATTGAACTCTTATGCGGCCGAACCCTCAAAAAGACCTTATCTCCTGCAGAGAACTGCCTAAAGCTTTGGTTCTTATCTGCTAGACTTTTCTGTCTATCTGCAGCTTGCTTCAATTTTTCCTTAATGATTTTCATTTGGTCTTCCATTTCTCTGAGCATCTCGGGGCCAATCACAACCCTGTCTTCTACTCTATCCCAACTAATGGGTGCCCGACATTTGCGTCCATAAAGGGCTTCAAAAGGTGCCATGCCCAAAGATGCATGGTAGGAGTTGTTGTAAGCAAACTCCACCAAAGGAAAATACTCCTCCCACTTATATTATTGTTCCATACAGTACATGCGGAGGAGATCTTCTACTACCTGGTTCACCCTCTCTGTCTGACCATTGGTCTGAGGATGGTATGTGGAACTGAAATTTAATTTAGTTCCCAAGGAAGAGTTTAATGTGATCCAAAACCTAGAAGTCATTCGAGTGTCTCGATCTAAGATGATCGTTTCTGGCACTCCATGCAACCGGAAGATTTCTTGAACAAATTTTCTTGCTAAAACCACTGAACCATCCTTGAGATTTCTTGGAATGAAATGAGCAACCTTTGTCAATTTATCCACCACAACCAAGATGGTATCATGTTGGTTTCTAGACATTGGTAACCCCTATATATAATCCATAGTGATAACCTTCCATTTATATTCTGGTATCCTGTGAGGATATAAGAGTCCTGCCTGATGTACATGCTCAGCCTTGACCTACTGGCATTCCAAGCATCGGGCTACATGGGACGTAATATCCATTTTAAGTCCTGGCCAAAAGTACAGTGGCATAAGTCCTTCCATCATTTTTGTAATACCGAGATGTCCTGAGTATGGAGCGTTGTGGAATTCTTCTAGCACCAACTCTCTCAAGTTTGTAGAATTAGGAATGTACATCCACCCTTGGTATCTCAAGAGTCCATCCGATTCTAATATATATCCCTCATACCGACGATCCGAGGAATTCACTCCTAGGGCTTGTTTCACCTTTTCATAATGCTCATCCCCAAGGGAGGATTGCACTACTTGCTGCCTGAAATCTGATTTAACAGTAACCATGGCTGCAAGGTGCCTCCTTCTACTCAAGGCATCAGCCACCCTGTTTTCCTTACCCTTAATATATTCAATCCAAAAATCATATTCACTCAGGAATTCCAGCCATCGCCTTTGTCGGGCATTAAGATTGGGTTGAGTGAAGATATATCTCAATCCTGCATGGTCTGTCTTAAGTTCAAAAGGTTTTCCCAAGAGATAATGTCTCCACATTTGTAGGACATGGACTATGGCTGCCAATTCTAAGTCATGTGGTGCATAATTTAACTCATGTTGTTTTAACTTCCTTGATTCATAAGCTACCACTTGCCCTTCTTGCATAAGAACTGCTCCTACCCCTTCCCCTGATGCATCAGTAATAACTATAAAATGGCTGTTCGGATCTGGCACAACTAGGATGGGTGCGGTAGTGAGTTTCTTCTTAAGCAGCTGAAAAGCTTTCTCACATTTATCGCTCCATTCAAACTTCTTTTCCTTCTTTTGTAGTGTAGTGATGGGTGCTGCAATTGTTGAGAACCCCTAAACAAAATTCCTATAGTACCCTGCAAGTCCCATGAAACTTCGAACTTCAGAGACATTTTGCGGTGCTGGCCAATCCATAATTGCCTTAATCTTCTCTGGGTCCACTCTTACCCCTTCCGCCGAAATCACATGACCTAAATAATGCACTTCGGATTGGAAGAAAGTACATTTAGACATCTTCCCATACAACTTATGTTCCCTCAGATGCTGCAACACAATCCTCAAATGCTTCTCATGTTCTTCCTCTGACTTAGAATAGATCAAGATATCGTCAAGAAAAATTAGGACAAAATTATCCAAACAATCCTGGAAGACACTATTCATCAGGTTCATGAAAGCTGCAGGAGCATTACTTAGCCCAAATGGTAGCACGGTAAACTCATAGTGCCCATACCTTGTTCTGAAGGCAGTTTTGTGAATGTCTTCTTCCTTCAGTCTCAACTGGTGGTATCCCGATCTTAAATCAATTTTTGAGAATACCTTGGCATCTTTTAGCTGATCAAACAAATCATCGATGCGTGAGAGCATGTATTTATTCTTGATAGTGACCTTGTTAAGCATTCTATATTCAATGCATAGCCTCAAGGTACCATCCTTCTTTTTCACAAAGATAACTGGAGCTCCCCAAGGCGACACGCTTGGCCTAATAAGACCCTGCTTCAATAATTCTTCCAGTTGGGCCTTAAGCTCAAATAATTCTGTTGTATTCATCCTGTAAGGAGCCTTAGACTGAGGTTCTGCTCCTGGAATCAAATCAATAGAAAAATCAAACACACGCCTTGGTGGTAGCTCAGTCAGCTCAGTAGGAAAAACATCCTCAAATTCTTTTAGAATGGGATGATCATTAATTGAGGATTCTTTCTCATCAAGGTCCTTGACTTTTATTGCAAAGATAGTGCATCCCTTCCTACTTGCCTTTTTCAACTGCATGGCGGAAACTTGCCTAAGCTCCAAAGGATTTTTAACGCCACAAAGCTCCACATGGTTTCCTCGATCATCAAGACACTTAATTGACTTCTCTTCACAATCCACAAGAGCCTTATGTTCAGAGAGACAATTTATCCCTAATATCACATTGTAAGACCCCAACGGTGCAACATACAAGTTCACTTGCGTTTGAAGGTTAGGGAGTTCAAGTTTACTGAAATACATGCATTGCTCTACCTTCTTCTCTACCTGGTTTCCATACTGAACTTTCCAAGAATTTTCCATAAAACTTGGCCTAACTGATAATTTAGTCAAAACATGAGGATCTATAAAACTATCAGTAGCACCAATATCAATCAAAACAGAAACAGGGCATCCGAATAGTTTACCCGATAACTGGATGGGAGTTGCTTGATAATCTGCTTGGCAATTGTCAACCGCTGCATGAATATGATGTTGATTCTTGTTATTCTGTTTGTTACTTCTCTGAGGGCACACACTGGCGTAATGCTCACCACCACAGGTATAACTACCTCCATGAGGTGCTTTGGGCTTGTTAGAGAAATCTCTCATGTTATTATCATTCCTTTTATTGAAGTTGCCCCTCTTGTTGTTATTGTTCCTATTTCCATCGTTGCGGTCCCGAGGACTACCATCCCTCTTCAGATTTCTGATTTGCCTATTTTCACTCCCTTGATTGTCCTGTTTGCTTTGGCCACCCTGATTGCTATTACCTTGGCGATTCCCTTGGAACTTCTTATTGCCATACTTGGCTTCACTACTCTTCTTATAGTTTGCAGCTTGCTGTAGCTTGTGTTCCTGTTTAATTGCTAAATCAAAAACTTCATCCATGTTGGCTGGATTATGCAGATCTATTTCATTTCCAATTTGAGGTCTAAGCCCCAAAATAAATTTCCAAACTCGAAACCTCTCATCATGCTGATATTGGGGTGCGTACTTGAGCAAGTGAGAGAATTTCTCCCAATACTGAGTCACTGTCATGCCCCCCTGTATAAGTACCTGGAATTCTGTCATTTTCTTATCAAAGTGAGATTGTGGTAACCACCTCTTCCTAAATAGTTGTAGGAACTTATCCCAAGTTACCTTCCCATGCATAAACTACTTATCTGCCCTTTCATTTTCCCACCAAGTAGCAGCCTCACCGGTGAGTTGATATGAACCCCATTCAGCCTTTGTTTCATCTGATAAATTTTGTAGGGCGAAATACCTCTCCATTTCTATAACCCAAGCTTCTGCCCCATCTCCAAAGGTTTTCCCATCAAACTTCGGAGGAGCGACCTTCTTTAGGTCTTTTCCTAACTCCTCAGCCACCCTATTTAGATTTCCCTCTTTTCCAGGTGGTTCAGCATTTGTTTCTCCATCGGTTTCATTTGTATTTAATCCTTGATGGCCATCTCGCCTCCCTTGTTCTAACTCTTCAATCCTAGCCCCCTGACTTTGCAGCAAGGCCAAAATTTGATCTAGTTTATCATTGGTACCTCCACGAGATCCGCCAATTCGCTGGTACACTCTATTTTCCATTTAAGTCACCCTGATTAAGACACAACGTCATACGTAGTTAGGCATAGGTCCTAGAGTTGAACCTTGCCGCTCTGATACCAAGATGTAGTGCTCGGAAAATAAGAGTACTTTCAATTGTTCAAATCCGTATAAAAAGGATTTCCAAGTAATTAACATTGTTCATAAAACTTCCAAAGGAGCTCAATAAAAGAGAATTTAAATTGCATTTCATGTAATAACAATGTAATTCATCAAGATTATACAAAGCATAAGTACATCAATGAATTATCTCATATACATATTCAACCATACTCGGAAGAAATCAACAATTCCAATAGAAACATCTTTTCTATGCTAAGTCATAAAACTTTAATTTCCTCAAATCAATGTTACATTAGATTCTTTCAAGCCATACTTCTATTTCAAAGTTTCATTAAAGAATGTCAAATACATATACATTTATAATGGGCTTCACAAGCCAATCCAGAATAATACACAAGTACATCAATAGCAAATGAAACTTGGAACCTCCAACTGCCGTGACACCATCGGTCTGCTTGCGAGCTGGGGCCAAGAGTGTGATTCAGGCGCCTTTTCCGCCCAACCACGAAGTCCATGACTTCCCCGGGTTCCTTCCTAACTCGAAGGAATCCCCGGCCCTGCATAAAGGAGCCTAGCAACCCGAAACAGTAAAACAGGAGGGAACTCTCGATGCATGCCTGGTGCCTATATGCATTTCTAACATGAGAAAAACACATTTCTTGCAACAGGAGGTGGCAGAGACTCAAATACATATATGTTTCTAGGCTTTTAAAACAAATCCATCTATTTCAATGGTACAAGTGCTTGGCCAAGCATAAATAATACAAGAAAATGGTAGTTTAGAAAAGGTAATACTACCGTCTCTGTAAGTCCACCTTCGGCATCCTGTCCCGGAAGTTACCAAAAGTAAAGTATGAATAAATACAAATGCAGAAAGTTGTGCATTTTCTTACATGTTTCATGCATTCAATTGATTCTAAATGAACTTCAAATGAGAATTTCATAACATCCGTTGAAAGAAAAATTGTAAGTTCAGTAGAAAGATTTCATTTACTCTTTTGTAAGTAATTCCTTTCTGTTTTGGTAAAAGACTCTGTTTTTAACGAAGATCATGTATGACATAATACTATCAGTGTACTACTAGAGAAATTTAATTAATTCTTTTGTATGAGACAGTGTTTTCTGATTTCAGTATATACTTCTATTCTTTCCAAATTCAAGCTGACTGAAAGTGTAACTCTTAATTTGAATACAGGTTTCTGAATATTAGTAATATACAGAAACAGTGCAATTCTTTCAGAATACAGAGGTTTGAAAGATAAACTTGCATTCGAATTTTACATTGAATACCTTTACTCAGGAATGTACTTCTGTATGTAAATATATGTCAAAGTAATCAAGAAGATTTTCAGTTTACATGGTTTCTCAGTGATACTTCTGTTCTTGTTCTAGGTTTAACATTTCTGAGATATTTGTGTATTTTTAACAGAGATCATATCACTCTCTTAAAAGGGTTTTCCTGTTCAAACTTGCATTTTGGTATATATGCATGGATATATATATATATATATATACATATACAGCTGAGTGTATATATATATATATATATATATATGTATATATGTGTGTGTGTAAAAATTCATATACAGCTGAGTGTAAATTTTGAAGAAAGAAATACTGATTTTTATAACTGTTCATAAGTTCTCTGGCTGTGCACACAGAATATAAACATTTTTCAGGGTTTCCTTACTGGCGTTGAGCAACATAAGGGCGCAGGAAGCCCTTGCCCCTCCCATGGGGAGGGGCGGGCTGTGAGGGGCTCGCACCCCCTCCACAGGCCGCGGCCTGTGGAGGGCGCGAGCCTCCCCACAGATCCGCGTCCTTCCCATGGGGAGGACAAGGGATTAAATCCCTTTCCTTTTTCCTGTGTATAACAGTTTCATAACTCATAAAAAAAAGACATTTAGAGACATTTTGCCCAGTAATATACTGCATTCAAATTTATCTCAAAAGGCATTTCGAATTTATTTCAGATGACAGTGTTTTATGCAAATTGTATGCATATATATATATATATGTATATATGCACGGGAATATAGTTTCCTGTGCATATATATATATGTATATATATATGTTTATGTAGGTTTCAAATATAATTGAGAGCAGTTTAATAATTTGCAGCTTTTTGCATCTGACTGTAACCCTAATCTGGAAGAAAAGATTGGGTATTCTTTCTATATTGCAGCAATGAGGAGTAAACTATTACCCAGAAATAAAATTGGAAAAGATTTGTAATCATTTCATAGATTGAAGCCTTTCATTTCTTAAATTCTCTTACTGCAATTTTAATCTGATTGAAAAACAAGTATGGAAAAGAACCTGGCAATTTCTTCCAGTGCAGATGCCTAGTATTACTTTCCTGTCGCCTTCTTCCAGAGCTCTCGGATATGTCTCAATGAATGTTCTCTTTTCTTTCTTAAAGCTTTATTCCTCTTTTCGAGGATCATGCAGAGTATTTCCAGATGACAGATAAATTTCTCATGCAAATTCCCAAGATTGCCACATGCCAACAGCATTGTTGGTTTTAAGAAAAATTTCCAGAGCCCAAAGTTCTCTCGGGCTGTTCATTCCTCTTCATTTTGGAAAAATAATCATATGCAAACAGAGATATCTCCACTTTATACAAACCAATTATTTCATTATATGCAAACATAATATTTTCATTTTATTATTTGTTTTTAATTTCCTATATTTTTTAAACTCAGATTTTCCTTTTTATTGCACAAAATAAATGGGATAAACTAAAATAAATTAAACCATATTCTTTTCACAATTTTTATGGTTAATTAAACTATATTTAAATTTTGCTATGCTATTGTTTTTATGTATATATATATTTTTCTTTTGTTTTAATCAATCACTTATTCAAACCACGTAATCAATTTCAAACAATCATATTGAAAACAGATATGACCTAATGCAACTACATGATTTTTAAGTGGTGTGTGCGCGATCGAGAGCTTCTCCTCTTTTACCCTGTTGGGAAGCTAACCTTCTTTTCCTCAATCACACTCTTGGCCTTCGATCACCTGCAACTCAAATGCACTCAGGCGTGCAAAAACGAAAGTGTATTAGTAACCAATATAGAAATATAAATTTAAGCAATAATTAAATCAACATTCCTATTTTGTATCATTTTAAAATAAAATGCACTCATAATTCTGAAAGAAAACAATTATTTTCTACATTTCCACACACCAAAGCATTGTATTATATTATATTGCTCTAACACGTATCATAATTCATATATTAAATCCCACAAAGTCATGGTCAAACAGCATCAAAGTAAGTCATGGTCCAAATAGCATCAAAGTATGAGACGGATAACCCCAGTGTTTGTGCTAGCTACATCTATGTCTAACCACTCCCCAATTGAGGCCACAGTATGTTTTGGGTCATCTCAAAGTAGCAATCCTCCAAGAAGGTCCAATAATTTCAAAATCAACAGCTCCCTTCTACTAAATCAGGACTGTATGGATGGAATCATAACTATTATAATTATCTCTAAGTTATTGAGTAAAGGCATGGATCCTATACATAGGTGGGAATATTTTTTCACATCTTGGAGGAAATATTTTAGTATTGTCAGGAAAAATAAGGCCCTAGACTGAAACAAAATTGACAATTTTCTACATGAGAAACTTTTAGAGATTGAAGATCAGTTGCAACAGTCATCACCCAACCCTAGCTTGGAAATAATGTTGATAAGAACTAAATCTTTGCTCATGAAGTTGAAAAATTATAAGTTTCAAGGGCAGAGGAGAAGAGCCAAGATGAATTGACTTAAAGGAGGAGACAGAGGGTCTAAATATTTTTTTAACTTGATTAAGCACAAGCAGGCTAGAGATTCCATGGGTCTCATTGAGCATAATGGTGAGATTTCTAGTGAGCCAAGCTTCATGATGCAAACCTTCCACCTCTTCTATCAGAACCTATTTACCTCAGAAGCAAATACTAACTCTAAGGTTGTTAGGGAGTTATGTTGCAAGCTAATCCCAATGAAAGTGTCTAGAGAGGATACCTTCTCTCTTGAGCGAGATATATCTGTTGAGGAAATTGAAATGACCATTAGATCATTGGATAATGAAAAATATCCTAGCATAGATGGGCTTTCCGCTGAATTTTATAAGGCCAATGTGGAATGGATTAGGGTGGAATTGTTGCAAGTATATAACTTTTCTTTTCAAAATAACACCTTGGGGCCCAACATGAACAGGGGAGTTATTACATTGATTCCTAAGGAAGGGGATAGAACTCAAATAAAAAAATGGAGGCCAATTACACTTTTGAATGTGTCATATAAAATTATTGCTAAAAATTTAGCTCGGGGACTATTTGGTGTTATTGGGAAGATTTTTTTTGTCACTCAAATGGGTTTCATCCCTAGAAGGTATATTTTGGAGAATTTGGTCACTAGTTGGGTATGCCAGAACATTGCTATGGTATTGCTTGATTTTGAGAAGGCCTATGATCATATTGAATGGAACTTTTTCCTTGATATACTTAAATCCTTTGGTCTCCCAGATAAATTTTGCAGATGGATTAATGTCTTGTTTTAGGATGCTTCCACTCAAATTGACATTAATGGTTAGTATATAGATCTAATCAGTCTACAAAGGTCTATTAGACAGGGGTTCCCTATTGCTCCATCCTTGTTTGTCCATGTTACAGATGCCTTGTACTATGTTCTCATAACTAACTTGTTATCTCCTCACATCCATGGACTAATACTCCCTAATAGTGAGTAGCTTATTAATGCCCAATTTAAAGATGATATTGCTTTATTTATTGAGTTGTCTGAAAAGATCTTTGATAGTGTCATCAAAAGAATTGATATCTTTTTCTCAACCTTAGGTTCTAAAATCTTCCCACACAAGTCAACTGTTAGTGGATGGTCAAATGAACCCCCTAACTAGCTTGCTAGAAAGGGTTGGTAGTGGGTTGATCCCCACAAGATAATTAAATATCTAGGCATCCCTTTCTCAATTTCTCAATCTCCTAAAAACATGTGGGATTGGCTCTACCAAAAGGTTGAAAAGAAGCATACCAAATGGTAGACTCATTAGCTTTACTTACCTGGTAGACTACAAGTGGTCCAAAAGGTTATTGCCTCACATACAATGTATCATTCCTCTACTTGGTTGTTTTCCAATGCTCAATTCAATCAATTGCATAAGATAATGAGAGAATTCTTGTGGTCATATGGTAAAGGCAATAGGAAAAGACATAGTGTTAGATGGGAGTGGTGTTATTTTTACAAATCTCTGGGTGGCTTGGGGTTGAAGGACCTGAGATTGCAAGGTATGGCCTTAGCTACTAAATGGATTCTAAGTGTTGTTGGGGAAGAGCCCTAGAAAATACTGATTAGGAATAATATTTTTCTCTCTAAGCCAAAAAAGGCCAAACAATGGACATAGTTGCATCTTCAGGACATCATCTTCTCTTCGATTAACATTAAGGTTTTTGGTTCACCCATTTTTTATTCTTTGTGGATGGCTTGGCACAGTGTTAAAAAGTTGATTGTGAATGGTGAGGCCATTGGTACTGCCCCACTACATTATGTTTCTCAGAGGTTTGTTTGGTGGAATATCAAGTGCAATGGGAAGCCACTAGCATTATGCCAAGGTTGCTCTGCTAAGGCTTGGCATAAATTGGGGGTGTACACATTTCAGGATCTGGTTACTAATGGAAAACTCAAGTCTTGGGATCAACTGTAGAAGGAGATTGAATTCCCAGTCTCTCAGAATAAAACCTATTCTATGATTCTTAATGGAATTGGGGAAGGCTTTCCCAGGTGCATGATGCAGGACTCGAAAAAGCTCAAACAGATTAGATGGATAGATGGATCCACTCTATTAGACTTCTCTGTTAGCAAGTTATATTCAATGATGCTTAGTTCAAGGGAGATCTTTAATTGGCTCAACCAGTCCTAGCATCTTGATTGGTCTCAAAATAAATGGTCCTATACTCTTTCCCATGTCTGGCATAACTGCAGGGAACCCAAAAAAGCCTGCTTTCATTGGTTATTGCTTAACAAGAAACTTCATGTTGGAAATGTGTTGCACCAGTATGGTATGGATACAAGAGTTTGTGAAATATGTGATAATCCTAAAACATTTGAGCATCTATTCTATGACTATAAATTTGTTGTGTCTTTGTGGAAACTAATGTTTGGTCATCCTGTGGTATGGACTAATAATGTTGGCTTTACATGGTCTGAAATCTTATCTGGTTATGTCGATAAGTTTAATGTTGAACTGAACTATTTTTTGTTTGTGCATACCAATGAAGTTTTTTGGATTTTGTGGAAAAAGAGAAATGAAGACTGCTTTGAGGGAAAGAGAAGATCCCTTACTGAGTTTGATAGCAAACTCACCTTCTTCTCTATAATGTTGCAGGTCTCAGTTGTTATGGACATGCCTAAAGACTATTTTTTTATCCTACTTAAAGGAGTAACGTTGGTGTACAAGACAGAGATACAATTTCCCATCTCTTTCCCAATGGAAGAAATAATCTGAACCTAGAAGAGTTACATATGTTGCATAAATTCATGGAAGATTGAAAGATATCTTATCTGGATCCTATAGAGAAGAAGGTGGCAAAGCCCCCTAAGTTTAACCTGATGGATGGCTATCCATATCTCACTGAGCCATCCCCTGGTACCTACGAGTGTAGTCAAGCAGAGCACAACAATAGTGATATTGGAGTATGAGAGTAATTGTTATGTAATGATTTGAGTATATGTTTTGAGTAGTTACTTTTGTAGCTGGCCTATCTTTTGGTTTTTAGACTTTGACATGATGGGTATGCAGTAACTTTATATGTTGGGGCAGCTGCTCCTTATATTGTAACTATTTTGTGCACTATTTCTAATAAAAAAAATTGTATTCATTTCTAATGAATCTTTTCTCGAGAACCTTTGGAAGCTTTTTTCAAAAATTGCATTCACAACTTGGACCTAACGAAATGTGTTTCCTTCATCATGGGTTCGTAAAGAAAGAACTTGAGAACTTTCCTTCATCATGGGTTCGTAAAGAAAGAACTTGAGAACTTTCCTCCAAGGCAGAAGCTGCTTTGACCTTCCCCTTGCAAGGGAAAATTTTCTTCCTTTCAAATTCCTTGATGAAGTGAACATATTTTGAAAGGATTCCTTGATGATGAATCGATTTGAGAAAAAACATCTTTCTTGCACTTTCAAACAGCACATCCCTTGAGTGGACCCCCTTCTTCATGTTGGGTTCCCGAGGAACCCTTGAATGCCTTCCAATTTGTTGGTGATCTGCATGACTATCCACTTGACTTCCTGCATGGCCGCTTTATTTTTTGACATGCTTTATCTACGTGTAAACATGTTTCTTTGTAGGTGCGCCTGTAAAGCCGCTTTCTAATTTGACTCTGCAGAGTCCCCTCCTTTGGTTTTCCTCCATGAAAGATATCTTGGGGGGCGCCTCCTTGCAAGTATATAGGCCTATAAGGCACTTTCATCTGGGTTTCCTTCATGTGAGAGATCTTGTGGGATACCTCCTTGCAAGTCTACGGGCCTATGAGCGCTTACACCTTTGGGCTCCCTTCATGCGAGAGATCTTGGGGGTTTCCTTCTTGCAGATCTATGGGCCTATAAGGCACTTACTTCTCGGGGCTTCCTTCATGTGAGAGATCTTGGGGGTTGCTTTCTTCTAGGTTTGCGGGTCTGTAAGACGCTTTCATCATGTGGTATTTTTCCATCGTTGGTTTGAGGACCTTCAGTGTACCTTGTGCAGCTTCATAGTTATGTGGGGCTATGGAGTCTTTTGTTTTGTCCTACACTT
>VDFB02302202.1:0-27311 GCA_007258455.2 Sequoia sempervirens | reverse complement strand
TCTTGATTGGTCTCAAAATAAATGGTCCTATACTCTTTCCCATGTCTGGCATAACTGCAGGGAACCCAAAAAAGCCTGCTTTCATTGGTTATTGCTTAACAAGAAACTTCATGCTGGAAATGTGTTGCACCAGTATGGTATGGATACAAGAGTTTGTGAAATATGTGATAATCCTAAAACATTTGAGCATCTATTCTATGACTATAAATTTGTTGTGTCTTTGTGGAAACTAATGTTTGGTCATCCTGTGGTATGGACTAATAATGTTGGCTTTACATGGTCTGAAATCTTATCTGGTTATGTCGATAAGTTTAATGTTGAACTGAACTATTTTTTGTTTGTGCATACCAATGAAGTTTTTTGGATTTTGTGGAAAAAGAGAAATGAAGACTGCTTTGAGGGAAAGAGAAGATCCCTTACTGAGTTTGATAGCAAACTCACCTTCTTCTCTATAATGTTGCAGGTCTCAGTTGTTATGGACATGCCTAAAGACTAGTTTTTTATCCTACTTAAAGGAGTAACGTTGGTGTACAAGACAGAGATACAATTTCCCATCTCTTTCCCAATGGAAGAAATAATCTGAACCTAGAAGAGTTACATATGTTGCATAAATTCATGGAAGATTGAAAGATATCTTATCTGGATCCTATAGAGAAGAAGGTGGCAAAGCCCCCTAAGTTTAACCTAATGGATGGCTATCCATATCTCACTGAGCCATCCCCTGGTACCTACGAGTGTAGTCAAGCAGAGCACAACAATAGTGATATTGGAGTATGAGAGTAATTGTTATGTAATGATTTGAGTATATGTTTTGAGTAGTTACTTTTGTAGCGGGCCTATCTTTTGGTTTTTAGACTTTGACATGATGGGTATGCAGTAACTTTATATGTTGGGGCAGCTGCTCCTTATATTGTAACTATTTTGTGCACTATTTCTAATAAAAAAAAATGTATTCATTTCTAATGAATCTTTTCTCGAGAACCTTTGGAAGCTTTTTTCAAAACTTGCATTCACAACTTGGACCTAACAAAATGTGTTTCCTTCATCATGGGTTCGTAAAGAAAGAACTTGAGAACTTTCCTCCAAGGCAGAAGCTGCTTTGACCTTCCCCTTGCAAGGGAGAATTTTCTTCCTTTCAAATTCCTTGATGAAGTGAACATATTTTGAAAGGATTCCTTGATGATGAATCGATTTGAGAAAAAACATCTTTCTTGCACTTTCAAACAGCACATCCCTTGAGTGGACCCCCTTCTTCATGTTGGGTTCCCGAGGAACCCCTTGAATGCCTTCCAATTTGTTGGCGATCTGCATGACTATCCACTTGACTTCCTGCATGGCCGCTTTATTTTTTGACATGCTTTATCTACGTGTAAACATGTTGCTTTGTAGGTGCACATGTAAAGCCGCTTTCTAATTTGACTCTGCAGAGTCCCCTCCTTTGGTTTTCCTCCATGAAAGAGATCTTGGGGGGCACCTCCTTGCAAGTATATAGGCCTATAAGGCACTTTCATCTGGGTTTCCTTCATGTGAGAGATCTTGTGGGATACCTCCTTGCAAGTCTACGGGCCTATGAGCGCTTACACCTTTGGGCTCCCTTCATGCGAGAGATCTTGGGGGTTTCCTTCTTGCAGATCTATGGGCCTATAAGGCACTTACTTCTCGGGGCTTCCTTCATGTGAGAGATCTTGGGGGTTGCTTTCTTCTAGGTTTGCGGGTCTGTAAGACGCTTTCATCATGTGGTATTTTTCCATCGTTGGTTTGAGGACCTTCAGTGTACCTTGTGCAGCTTCATAGTTATGTGGGGCTATGGAGTCTTTTGTTTTGTCCTACACTTTTGAGCTCACCAAATCACGGTTTGCTTCCTCGACGGTTTAGGTGTACATTTCTAACCCTACTAAATATTCAATCTACTTTACCGAAGCACTCGTGCTCGCTAAAGTGGGGGAAAAATGTATAGGAGCGAATTTGCACCCCTTACACAAATTTTCCTTTTACACATGTCCTCACCTTATAAAATCAAATCCAAAGGAAAAATTCTACATTACCCAGCTGCCTTCCTTCCATTTGGCATCTGTCTGTTGTGTTGGTGGGAGAATATTTTTTGAGGACCCACATGCGGCACGCAAACATCCACATGGTACGCTTTCATCCCAAAAAAATTCCTACATATGAAGTTGGCAGAGGCATTACACTCCCGATTGGGGATGAATTGTAACATCCCTCTTTGACCAACCAACCTAAAAATTCCTTATTCCTTCCTCATTCTCCTTCAAATTCATTCATTCTTCATTCAACTCATCTTTTTCATTCCTTCTTTCACATTCTCAAGCATTCTCACCACTCACTTCACTCTCAACAACACTTCAACACTCTATTGCAACAACAACACTCCATCAATTATGCATAGCAAGTGTGAAGTAATCCATAGCAGCATGGGCTTGGAGTCCTGTGAGACCTCCTTTCATCATAGTTTCAAGGATGTGGTGACCTTGCCAAGTTCGCTTTCTCCTCCATTGGCTAGTGAGCTTTTGGGTGAAGTTGGTAACATTTTGCTCCTCTCCTTGTGATTTTTTTGAGTAGCATTTTACTGTTTTGCAGTGTTTATTGCAATCTCTACTTTCTTTAATTTTTTATCGCACATTTCTATCTCATTGCTATCTGGTTGTCTATGGAGGTGGAAACACAAAAACAGGGGTCTAATCGAGGCAAACCCCTATACAGCCCCAACATTTTCTCCTCTTTCTTGTGCATAGGTGAACATACATTTGGAGCTAGCTGGAAAACTAACACCTTGGTGAGATCATTTTTGTCACTTTAGCTTTCATCTATCTACTTTATCATCTTCGTTTGTACTTTTCATACTTTGTTATTCTATTTTTCTCATTCAAGAATAGCTAGATAGGTTGTTAGTTCATTTTATGGCAGTTTAAATTGTACTTTCTATCCTCTAGTTGTACAGACGCCAACATGCCTAAGAGACACTAGTGCACCATGATGTCATCCCAGAGCTACACTACCATCCTCAGACAGAGAGTTGTCTGAGGTACAATATTGACTCTAAAAAATATCTTGCCTAGCCTAAACTAGGATTCTAGGTCTAAAGAGTGATTGAAGTACATTATATTCCTCATCATTCTCAATCCTTATTTCAAAACACCCCTTTAGAGTGAGGTAAGTTAGGGCAGCCCTCCACTCTCATCTCTTCATGACCTAGAGCCTTGACATGGTTGGTCCCCCTCTCTTATAGAAGGAAAGGCCCACACAAAGGTGAAAAGGAAGATAATCCAAATTTTTAGAGAAGAGGAAGAAGAAGTGGAAAGAGTACAAAATCCTTTGTAGAAGCAGAAAAAGGAGCTCACATTGTAGAAATCATATAGAAAAAGGTCCTTGAACAACTACATCAGGCCATTGATGGCATGGCCACCATAAATTCCATAATATACCATAGTATGTTACCACAAGTCCTTAACATGTACAAAGAGGTAAATATAGATAATAAGGAGAGAATAATACAATGTCTAGTGAAATACATCAGGTAGTTTAACAAAATCTTGGAGGAGGTGATTGAAGGGTTCTTAGAATCAATCATCATCACAATAAGACAAAAGAGAGAAACAGTCAAATAGAAAGAAGAAATAAGGGAGAAGGCACTAAAGGAGATGGGACCTAACTTGACACCACATCAAAAGAGAAATTAGCACAAGAATAAGAAAATGAGCTCCACATAAACTAAAGGGTGGATACCCTAATGGAGAGGGAATAAATAGAAACAAATAAAGTACAAAAGGAAATAACATAGCTCATCAAATGTCTCCATGAATTCCCTCTTGGAGGAAGAAAAAAAGACAAAAAATAATTCCTTTGGAAATGAGCCAACAAAGTGCAAGAGATGATGGGTAACAAGATGTAAACACTACAAAGGCCTCCACATCTACCTCCCCTGTTCAATCAATCAAATATTTCTTAGTGCAACAAAAGCAGTTGCATCCTACACCCACACCGCAAATCCTCTATTTTCCCTATTAAGTTCCCAAGTGAACCTGTCTAACATTTCCCCACTCAAAAAACTGTCTTGTAGACATATTCCATGCTACTGCTAGAGAATAAATCCTACAACAACATGTTGAAAGTGTGGAGCAATTGTAAGAGGCAGTGAGCATATTGCAAAATAGCATACCACAAATGCAAATAGATACAACTCAAAAAGTTAGTGGATGGCCCATAATCAAATTTATATTCATATAAGGACAAGCTATGGTAGTAGGCCCAACAAGATATTTTGAAGAAGAAATTTGAGGAGGCAATAAAGAAGTGTGCAACAATATACTACCAATTGGAAGTATAAATTAAGAACATAGAACGACGTATAGTGGAGGACAATATACTATACCAAAATTTTCTTTTAGTGGCCTAACCTCACCAAGAAGCTAAAGGATCGAATCACTCAACTAGAGAGCCAAATAGTAAATATTTCCTCCTCATATGACCCATTAAAAGATATGGATGACATAGTAAAGGCACATAGAGATAATATGCACACTTGGCTATGACAAGTTCAAGAATAGAGGGAGAAGATAAAGATATAGATTAAAAATATAATGGATATAATCAATATAAACTTAGCACACCTGTCAAGAATTTTGAGGGAAGCAAAGAATGCAACCTAGAAAATACAAATTCCTAGTAGCTTGTGGAGGTAGAGTCAACACACATAAACACCCAAGGACACATCAAAGTCCTAAAACAAGAAAAACAACAATGGGACATTGCACTCACACAACTAAAATTTATCTACAAACACATTCTTCTTGAGAACTAACAATATTTTTTGAGGACAAGACATCATTTTAAAATGGGGGATGATGTTAGCAAGGTACAAGGTAGCACCAAAACCTACTAGAAGCTACCGCATAGGACTTGTGAAACATAAGGCCATCATAGGAGGCTAAGTAAGAGGTGACCTATAAAGGTCACATATCTCTAAAAAAAATTGAGTGAATTCTTTTTGAAAGTGCATAATTTTTTTTGTACTTTCTAGTGTGTAATCAAATTGATCTCATCTTATGTAAAAAATTTACTTTGAGCTTGTGGCCAAATTTTGCATTTGTATGCACTAAGATAAAGTCCACTTCATTGTTGTTGGCAAGTGGCACCTATAATCAAACTAAATATAAAGTGCCATCCTCATATCTTGTTTGGGGGTTTCATGATTGAGTAATTTGGAGGGGGGGGTGTGGGTAATCTTCTTCTTTTGTTGTCTTATGTCTCTTGATTGGTCTTGGTGTGACTAAAGTTGAGGATTTTAATATGGGTATCAAAAGGCATCTTGTTGTAATCAGGTTAGATCGATGGAACTTTAAAATTCTTGGTGAGATGGAATCCTAACACATTGTAGGTGGCTTAATCTTTTGCCCTATCTCTATTGACTAGTTCCTAAACCTTCATCTAAATGGAAGAGATTTGTGTGGGAAATAAAAATAGAACGTATCCTGGGAGTGATTGGTTGTAGTTGTGATATTGACACACAAATGGCCACTGATGTATTGAGATCCCTTGTGACCTTATGACCAGACTTTGGGAGATGTATGGAGACTCAAATGAACCTCCATTCCTAGAGGATCCTATTGCAGATTGTCTTGTTCCACTTGTTGAGTTTTGACCAATTGATAATAAAACAAATGTTGAGCTTGCTTACTAAAAAAGGTTTGGTTGTTTTGATGACAAAAAACCTTCTCCTTCTCCTCCTACCAAGACTTTAGTTTCTATGTCCAGATCTTAATCCATATTTAAAGGCTTTATATTCTTCATCTATGAGTCAACATCTTGAGGCTGAGTACTCTTGTAATCCATCATTGGCATAATCATCTAGTGTTCTTACTTCATCATATTTTTAGAACATAATGGGGGATGATAAGTGTACTCAAATGGCATGTACTAAGATCTCATCTCCTTCATCTACTATTGTACTTGAGGATGCTTGTGTTGCTACATTTTTGGCTCCTTGTGATATAGTGCAACAAAACATTCATCATCTTCCAAATATGGTTACTTGGGATGAGTACTTAATAGAGATTAGTGGTTTTTCTTGTGAGTCTTTTATTTCAAATTTGGGAGACACTATTGATTGCATGCATTCATATTCTCTTTGATGAAGATGATCCTTCTTCAATTGTTGTGAGGGAACACAATAACTCTCTTGTTCATTCTCTATATGATCATCCTTTGTAGTTTGACAAGTTTGGATTTGTGAATGCTTGGTCTAGACCTACTCCAACATGATCAAACAATCAAGCATTAGTCAATAAACAAGTTTATAACAAATATTCTCCATGAAATTCATTGGAAAACACAATGAACAAGAAAACAAAGTAAAATATCCAATGAAAACTAATGAAATCTTATTCAAAAATTCTCAAACCAACACCCCATGGGGGAATTGGTGCTTCTTTGATGCGGAAAGAAGCCCTTTCACAATTCCTTGACAAACTTGGTGATGATTGTGTGCTCCTTGATTCAAAATGTCGATAAACTTGCTAAGATTGATGAAATCTATGAAAACTTGGATGAAAATGTGGATGAACTTGCTCAAATTTGTAGATAGTAACCTTGCATGAAGTTGTGGATCCCAAATCAATAGAGAAGTCCTCTATTTATAGGAAAGAAGGATGGAGGAATGAGAAATAGAAAGAATGTGGGATTAAACTTGAACCAATGGCATTGTGCCACTTGTCAACATGCTAATGAAGGAGAGTGGAGCACATTTTGAAAAATGTACATGTTAAATGCATGTAGGTAAAATTTGAAATTCAAAAGATGGCTTGTGCAAGAAGATTTGTAAGAGGAGTTAATGCCAAGTTGGCTCAAGGAGAGGACATGTAAGAGCCTTAAATTCCAAGTTGGAGGACAAAAGTCCTTTAGGAGGGAGAATTCAAATAAGTGGAATATTCCAAGAATATGCCATATTTGAATGAAAATAGAGGAATTAATAAATCAAATAAATTGATTTACATGTGCAACTTGCAAAAGCTAGAGGAATGGAGGATTAGTGTTAGGAGTTAATTAGGGTTAATTAACTTAGATGAAGTTAGTTTGATTTGAAATTTGATTTAGATATTTAGATTTATTTAAATCAAGTGAGAGGATAGTGGAAGATTAGTAATTTAATTAAATAAATTTGATTTATTCAATTAAATTAAGAATTAGGATTAACAAATAAAGTTGATCATTTAATCAAAGAGAGAACTTATTAGGATTTAATTAAATAAAGCCGATTTATTTAATCAAAAGAGGAAGAAATGATGAAATAACCTAATAAATGTGTATTATCGATTAAGGAGGAATTAATGAATTTAATTAAATAAAGATTATTCAATTAAATGATTAGTAAAGAAGTGATCAAGGAAGAATCAAAGTTAGTGAATCAAAGTCGAGCGCATGATATCAATCAGGATATTTTGAGCATCTATAGGATTCTTTTTGGACAACATTTGGAGGAGGCTTTTTATGTTCAAAGGAAGTATCTTTGTCTTGGATTTTGTTCTATAATCATTTTTAAGAGGTCTTGGTCTGTCACCTTCTTCTTTGATTGGGCATGTACCTGATTTGATTATGACATATTCATCTATCTTGGACAAGTCGACACTTGAGCATTCTTCAGAGACATCAAATATCATCCTTCTTCTTGCATCTTCCTATCTAGAATGGGAAGCATTCCTACATTTGTACTTGGTGTATCTTCTTTCCAAGGGGAGAAACATTATTTGTAGGCATTACATCATTTTTTTTTTAAACACTTAACATTTTCATAGGATATTACATATTGAGGGGGGGTTTCATGGTCTCTCTTCTTATCTCTTATGGGGGGTCTTTTTCCTCATATGGGGGTTTTCCTTCTCATGCATCATTGAGAGTATTTTGATGTTATCTCTCTTTTAGGGGGAATTTTCGTCCCACTAGGTTTTTTCCTTTTTCTCTATTTGTGAGAGATTGCATTTGCATTTGTACATGGGTAGCTAACATGGCCTCGTAGTTGGGACCCATCTTTGTGTCAATTGCATAATAGTACTCCCTAAGTTGTACTTAACGGGGATGTTGGTGTAAATAATTTGTTTACCTATCTAGGTCTTATTTACATGTTAATTCCACTGAGGTCCTAGGAGGGAATCTTTCTAGTTAGTGTTAGTTGTCACTAAATCCTATCTTATCTTTTGTAATTTAATGCTTGTGTCCTAGGTAATTTATATTTGTTGAGGTAGTTGTCTTGTTATACAAGATTATGACACATTTCAAGATCTTGTCTTATCCTATCTCACAGCTTGCCTTTATAAGCAAGGCATCATATGTACAATATATATTCAATCTGACAATCTTACATCCATAATCATAGCACGATATTTCTGTCATTTCTCTCTTGTGGAAATTATTGTTGTCTTGCAAGCGATCCTGGGGTTTTGAGGAGTTCACCATAAAATTATACTAGTTATTCTCTTATTTTTGGGTAAGTACAATAAGTTGGATCCACTTTTAGGGGAAGTGTCATTTTTCAACTTTAAAGTAGGTACCCATTCATTTTTTTAGAATAGGTACCCATTTTAAAGTGGGTACTTGTTCCAAAAAGTTTGAAACTCATAACCAATGTTTTTCATCTGTATTTAGGCTCAAAAAAGGCATGTTAACCCAACCCTTTGCCTTGGACCTTCAAGTACAAGGTCATGGCAATGTCATGAGAAGACTTTGGCAATATGGCTAACAATTTTTTTTTTTAGAATTGTTTTGTGAAATTAAAACCCATTATAGATGAAGATGTCTAGTTTTCAAATATATATTTTATGATTGAAATATTTTTTCTATTTTTTAATTAACTTCTAAGGAAATTGGTCCATAAACTTGAAATATTGGGTTTTTTATAATTTTTTAATAACTTTTAATTTGTTAATTTTCTTGTAGAAAAAATTATATGGCATCAATATTCAAACAATTAGTTAAAAAATGAAAAAAATAAAAAAATGATTAGTTTAGGTCAAATTATGGTGTCCTTACATGTAAGGGTTTTCAAAAACAACAATTAGGGCCAATAAAAAATTAATAAAAAAAAATATTTAGAAAAAAATTATTAAAAAATATCCTCATCCATATTCAGTATAATACACATCGTTCCCCAAAAGTAATTAGAAAGATACTTTTATTTAGGTGAAATTATGGTGTCTACACATGTGCATGGTATGGTCCTAAAAAGGAGACTTTTAAAAAGTTGCTTTTATACATGCCTATTAAAAATTATCTGGTATCATCTAGGTATTATAATACATTACATATTTGAAAACTAGACTCAAAATAGTAAATTTCATATTATTATGATTTTTAAGATTCAATCTGTAAGTGCTTCAAATTTTTAATCCAATTATGGAAAATTCTTAAAATCGGGAAAAACTTCCACTTTTTGAACATTTTGTGGACCCAACCTCTTGCACTTAACCTTTTCTCAACCATAAATAGTGCTACAAGGTCTTCTTAGTTTATCTTATTCTTATTTTATCTTAATTCATTACTCTCTATCTCTCCTCCTTCCCATTCTAATGCATAGTACATGAGGCTCCTCATAAGATAGGTTTCCATGTTGTGATCCACACCTATGACGGTTGGTGGAATAGGAAGATCCATATATCCCTACTTATACCCTACTCACCACTCCCAATCTTCACTCACTCCCCTTGAACCCACCTCATATAACATATAACAATCCCAAGAGTATGATCTTGTGGAAAAATTATAATCTACACAAGTTAAGATATGTCTTTGGGATCTCATTCAATCTTGTAGGTATGTACTTTGAAATAATATATTTGTTTATTCTAATTCTCAACCATTGAAGTAGCCTCTATACTTGAGTCCATGCACCAATATGAACAAGAAATTTTATTTCATTCTACTAACTTTCCTTTTCCCTTAATGATGCAAGGATACTTACTTCTACTTATTATGCTTGATTACCAAAAGACCAAAATTAAGAGAAAGTTGAAAATAGATACATCTCAAATATAGATCAAGTAAAAAAATATTACATTAGATTCAAATAGATACTTTCAACTTGAAAAAATATAGGGTTGTCATTCAATTATTTGAAAATATTGGTAGTTAACATTTGGGAACCATTTCTCTTAACATTTTTACTATCCCTATTACTCTTCTCATATTATTTCATGGCAAGCCTAGAAATTACCTTATAATCTTCTCCTTGGTCAACTATGGATTCATGTGATGATGCACATTTATTCCACTCTTGATTATTCATTAAATTACATTCATAATAGTAAAACATTTAATTTTAACTAATCAAGAACCATTCAAATATTATCAAGTTTTTGGGTCTCACATCCCTCATAATCTTCATGTTCATCCTTCTTCAGCTCCACCTCTATATGTAGAAATAACTTATATTCCTCCCAAAAATTCCACCCTCTCTTCTCTCAATGGTTCTTTCTTTCTAACTTCATATGAAATCATGCAAACTTATTTTGATACTTCATAATATTCTTCTCCTAATTCTTGTCTAGATGATGATTGGGGCTCCTTGCATTTTACCCCTTCCTCTATAAGTAGATATAAGATTATAAGATCAACCACTAACACTCTATTTTGACCCACATACTTTAAAATAACCTCCTCAAACTTGTATTTCTTCCTTGCCTATGGATACATCCACTTGAAGTTTTTAAAACAAATTTGATGACAAGGATTCCTCTCCTTTTATCTCCTCTTTACAAAAAAATTATGAACTTGGCTACTGATTTTTTATTAAATATGGGTGTAAAGGGAAAGGTAAAAGAAAGTATTTGAATGGGTCTTAATTCAAGAACCTATTCATTGGGATTATTAGAATACTAGTATAGATTTGGGATACCACCCCCACTCATTTAAACATGGTAGCTACCTACCCTTTTGTTGGTGTTTCCATAGTTTCCTTCACTCATGGATTCTTCAAGCCTCCTCTTCTCTATCCAAAAATAATTGACTATGTTTATTATTCTCTTTCTCCTTATTTGGATGTTTTATCTACTAAAGAAAAATTGATTGAGTTTCTTAGTTTTTATTTATATGCTCATTATCTTCACCATGAGTACCTATTCTTATATTGTTTGAATGAACATGCTTATTTTGAGGAATTCACTCTCCTAGATTATGAACCTATTCTTATGCAAGAACTTTACGACTACTTACCCACTCATACTTTTATCAAGGATCATAAACCCCTTGTTGCGAGTGGATTTGTGTACATATGGACTCTCATGACCCTAGCAAGGTTTTCAAACTAGGTAAGTGTCTTTATTATTTTAAAATTGATGTGTAATTTATTCAAAACTTCTTCATTATTTTTTCTACTTAACCTATGATAAGGGTGAAAGTTCAATAATAGTCTGATGATGGTCTAGGCTTTGTTTGTTTTTGGGGTTTCTTTTTTTATGTTGTTTCTGTGTTGTTTTTGTAAACTATCTATCTATTGTAATAGGTTATGTTTTGTTATTTTGAACTATTGACTTTGGACCATAGTGATTTTTGGTGTTAAGGGTACTGCACCTTGTAATGCAGCTTATATTATCAAAAACCATGATCCAATTTTTTTGTATTTTGAAGCATCTTAAACTTGCATAGGTGTTTATAAATTTGAAATGATGTAAACTAATAAAATATAAAAAAAATAGTGTAGTTTAAGTTTATATGTTTTAACTTTAAAAATATTTGGAGTTTTTAGTAAACTTGACATTAGTACTTATTTTTTACAAAACTTCTAGAAATTGAGGTAGGTCAAATATCACATTTTCTATAGATTTTTTTTTGTGATTTTTTCTATAATGTGAACTTAAAATTTTAGTGCATACAACAATATATAATTTTAATAAATGATGCTTTTATTGTGTGGAGTGTGTTGCATTGGGATGAAAGCCACCCTCTAGTCCTTGTAGAAATTTATGCCTTCTTTTTTGAGCTTTGACTAACATATCTCTCTCATGAATATGTGTTGTTCTATGTAGGACATTTGTAGTGACTACACTTTTCTGTGTGTTAGTGCACATTGCATCACTACTATGTGTTAAGTTTGGTATCATGAAAATTTATTAATTATGTTTTACTAGGTTTTATCCTTGGTTATTTTGAGTCGTTACATGTGATGTACTCATCAATAACTATAATCATAGTGTCACTACATCACTACTATGTGTTACATTTGGTATCACGAAAATTTCTTAGTTGTATTTTAGTGAATTTTTTCCTTCGTTATTTTTGGGCATTAAATTTTGTGTGCTCTTCAACAAATACACTCATAGTTTTCTTAGCTCACTATTGGTTTAATGGGGACCATTTCTCCTTAGGAAAGGTAAATGATCCAAACACAACCTTGTGTGACAATTTCATTAGTGCAATCAATACAGCATAGCATCAACATGCATTAATCATGCAACACCATCGAATATTTCTCACACAAGAAGTGTAGCACTACACATGGCTACACATACTACTACCCAATTATATCATACATGTATGACACATGGGAATATTTACACCAAGAAATGTCACCATAGACATACTACCTAGAGAGGCCCTTACACTATAAGAAACAACACCAAATTAGTTTGATATTTAGAACCATATGCACATGACACTTGGTGTTGTTCATGCCACAAGAAATGACATCATATATATTTGACACTTGAGTGTAACCTATTCATATATTTCATGCAACCATACTCATTAGAGAAACACAGCCATCTATAAGTGAAACCTAACTAGAAATCTAGCTACACTATCATATATAAATATATGTATTATGCATTGTGTATAGTTAAAGAGGAATCTACATATTCATTCTTACCCATTTATAAATATTTTTCCTTGTTCATTATAAATAGAAGTGGTATATCTACTATAAACCTTTCACATATTGAATGTGTATGAGATTTATATTTTTTCCTTTTACATAATCTATAATATTATCCATTAATAGCTAATAAACAAGATTATCCCTTGAACGACCTAGGATTTGGATTGAAAGGGTTAAACCTCCAAGTTTGTGGTGCAATAGTAATATCAAAGATCATGATACCATATGACTAGAGCAAATGTAAGTAAGATGATAACCAAAAATGCATAAAAAACATAGTACATTTGATAGCATCATCCCACTAGTCAATCCACTATGTCTAATTTTGAGGACATGATAAGAGGTTGCACACATGTTAGATATGTTTCAACATGTACTTCTAGTGAAGAAAAGAAGTATTAAGAATTTTCTTTTCTTCACCAATTTTTTTTTGAAATTTCACTTAGTGTGAGAATACACTAGAGATTAGTTAGAAAGAACAATATCCAATAAGTCTCCACTTGAAGAGAAAAATAACTAGCAAAGGAAAACAATAATTGAGATGATAGCATGAATGTATACCAAACTTAACCATCTTTCTAGAAACCAATATCGAGGTCATAAAGATCTAATTTATTATGCATATAGAACCACAGCCCATGTTCTTTATTTTTCCATCTCATTGGGAGGTTGATCATCATTTTGTATGTCACCTCAACCATATTGAAGTTTCCACACAATAACATGTGCACACTAATCAAGGAATCAATGAGCGAATGACAAATTTGAGAGAGTGAACAACCACATCATTAAAGATGTAAACATTTACTTTATTAGAAGGGTCACATCCATGATCAACAAAATACAACTACCTTTCATTAGGAGTAATGAAAGTAACCAATTTCTTGTGTCTCTATCCATGCTTACTACTTGGAAAAAAGACTACCTAATCATATAACATGACATAAAATACAAAGCTAAAAGCTAAAAAAATGATCTCCAACCAATAAAGAATTTCATTTTTTGTAAAAAGTTATTGAGTATCCTGCATAATTTCAAGGTAGATTGGTAAGATTGGGACATTCCATGATAAAAAATAATAATAAAACATGGTTGTCTAGGGATATATCCTTAAATTCCAACCTTATAAAGCATCATAATTTTTTTTGTAAAAATTTGTGTCTTGATCATTATGGAATTGCCAAGTAAAAAAGTTTATTATTTATATGGCACACACGTTCCTTCAATATCACAAGATAGAAGCTATAGAAACATTGAAAATAGGTCTTACATGAAGAAAGTTAAGTTAGAAAAAATTGTCTTGTGAAGAAAGAACATTGTTACTAGTTCAAACTATTAATATTGTAGTTTGACCGCCTCCTTAGAGGTATCCCTTGAAACTTGTTTATGTTAAGACAACAAAATATCTTTTTCCTTTTCCAAAGGCTTAATAATGGAACTAATGTAGGGTTTCAATGTGTATCCTTGCTCTTAGAGCCTCAGACATTTGTTGACTTCTAGTCATTTTTATGATTTCCAACCATAGTCCAACCCTCTTCAACTTATGTTATAAGAACCTCATTCATAAGTTCGGAAGTCAATTTGGCTCAAGAGATAACAATCACATAATCTCTAATCATCGCATACTCAAGGGATTAACATCTAAAAGAAGTGTTAGGAAGATTGATGTACAAGCCCCTTTGAGTAAGGTACATATTGTCTATCTACATATTGATTGACTCCTTGAGATGTTTGGAGAGATCTACTTCAAAACACGTGTGTTAAGGGTGCACAAAATCAAACTTGCTAGGTTCAATATAAATAATTTTTTTTAAGAGGGAGCAAGTATGTCCAAAAAACCCAATATTGTAGCACAATTCATAGGAATTCAATCCACAGTAAGACTTGAAGAACTTATGGCTCAGAAATAATGAAATTCTAGGTCCATACAAAATAGATAAGCAATAAGTTATATATGTATACAAATACATATGTTTAACGACATCATCAAATGATTGACCTTAATGAAATGAAAAAAAAAACCCTTGAATAAGATTTTGAATAGCATCTAAACACGTATCATAAAAGACAAGACTGAGATTGAGACACTATTACCCCAAATACAAAAATTTAATGAACTAAATTCAATTCTCTAACCATTTAATTCAATTGGACAAAACAACATTTAAAAAAATTACAAAAGTTCTTACTTTATTTAAGACCTTGACGACAAACTTTTTAAATTTCTTATCAAAAACTCCAAAGCCAGTAGTGTTAACATCAACAATTGAATCGTACAGGCTTGAATCCATTAAATAAACCTAAATTATCACAGACAATCAAAAAGAAAAAGAAAAGAATCCACCAGCCAACTCAACAAAAATAGTAGGCTATGACAAGCAATATGACAAGGACAAAAACGCAAAATAGTCCTGCTGAAATAAAGAAAAGCGATATGACAGGCACAGTCAAGCCAAAACCGTGCATTGATTTATCGATTTCCATGAGTCATAATAATTTGACCTAAACATTAATGCAGGCCATTGAAATTTTTTTGTCGATTTCAATGAGACGATCATTGTATTAGAAATTGAACGCCGAAATCTTTTTGTCGATTTGCGGAGATTCCTCTTTACAGACGATTGCTCTGACAGATACTTTTGCAATTGATGTGAAATTAAATATGATCCGCCAGACATTTTGCTGTCATAATTTGTAAGGAAAGATTCCCCGTAACATCGGTAGGTACTGGTACTTAATGGACGAGTCATCGGTTGCGTTCCACTGCAGAATTCTGTTTAGTTTAATGGGGTTTCTGAAGGTATCTCAGATTACCGACGGAAGCGCTCACGCACGATAAGGGAGAGAGGGAGGCTCCTCTGCAAGTCCCTTTCCACAATATTTTTCTCTATTTATAATTGGGGTAAATGATTTTTTATTAGGGTTATGGGGATCTCATCTTCAATATGAACACTTAGCAATAATATTTGAGTAAGGATTTCAACCTTCATAACAAGAGAATCATAATTTAACGACTTAATTATTACAAATTACCAGCTTTTTTATTTATAATTTTTCTATATGTTGTAAAAATGCTATTGCAACATGCTTTTGTTTTTATATTTTTTTAAATTCATCGAGTTTCATGTTATAAAAGGAACATTGTTTGGATTTCGATGATGAATGGAGCGAATTAGATAGTCAGGGTCCACCATCTCCTCCTTGTGTAATTGCTCTCGCTGATTAGTGGTCTTTCATAATTGTGTTGTTGTTTAGGATCTACCATCTCCTCTTTGTGTAATTGCTCTCGCTGATCAATGTCATTTCATAATTGTGTTGTTGTTTTATGCTTCTAATTATGGCCCTATTTAGACTTGTTGGGATGTGAAGTCCCATAAAATCTTTGTTATTGTCTCACTTGTAACAATTCCAATGCAAACAAAATCAATTCCAACGTAAACAAAATTCTAGTGATGCTTCGTTATGCAAGCTTGGAAATATGTTGGAACAAACTTAGCATACAATTGCAAAGTCCATTATATATTGAATTGTTTGTAATACAAAATGGGTTAGTGTTGTGGGTAATAGAAGTTTTCCCCTGGTTTCCTATGGACATAGGCATATTGTCGAACCACGTAAATTTCTTGTTTTCTCTCTTTGTTCAATTTTTTGCATTGATTAGATATGTTTTATTGTTAATCTGAAAAATGTGTGAATCATGCAATGTTATAACAAATGGTATCAAAGCCTGATAGGGAGGCAGTAGAGAAGGGTGTGTTGGAGAAGATTTGGTAACTATCATAATAGACCTCCTTTCAATTCGCGCCTACTGAGTTGGGAGACATTCTAGTATATCTCCCTTCAATAGTGGATTCTATAGTGGTGTATAAGAAGAACGAAGTCATTGGAGGAGGTTCCTTGGGCATTATCAAAGTGTCAGATTTGTTGAAGTTTGTTGAGTCTATGATATGGAGGACCAAAGGCCATGATAGATGTCATTGGAGGTGTTGATTATAGGATTTTCCAAAGAAGCACAAAGTCTACACCTAGGTGAGTAGAACTTCATTGTTGCATGGTTGGATCTGTGGGGTATAAGAGCAAGGATCTGTAGATTTGTTGTGTATTGTAGATCTAAAATAAAATTGTAAGTATTTGATTGCAAACATTGTAATTTTTAATTTGGTCTATTTATTGAAATTTGAGTAAGAAAATTAGTACAAAAGGTTGTAAGAAATGGAGGAGACAGACAAATGGAGAATTGAAAAATTCTTAGGCCAAAACTTCGAAATGTGGAAATTGCAACTCAAAGCTCTCCTCATTCAAAAGAACCTTTTGATTACATTGGAAGGAAGAACTAAAAATCCAACCAACATGATGGATGAAGATTGGGATAAACTGGATTAGAAGGTTGTGGCTACAATCTTTCTTTCATTATCCAATAATGTTATGTTCAATGTATCAACACAAATGATAGCAAAAGGACTTTGGGATCATCTATCAAAGTTGTATGAGAGACCTACATTGAACAAGGAATTTTTAATGAAGAATTGTTTAATTTAAAAATGCAAGAAGGTAGTTCTATCACAAATCATCTAAATGAGTTTAATACTTTGGTTAGTTAGTTGTCTTCAGTAAACATTACAGTAGATGATGAGATAAAATCTATCTTGTTATTATGTTCATTACCTAATAGTTGGGAAGGAGTTGTTATGGTTGTTAGTAACTCGGCATCTAGCCCAATGGGCGTGCTAAAATTCGATGATGTTGTAGGAGTTCTTCTCATTGAGGATATGAGAAGAAAAAATTAAAGTATTTCATCAGGTGTTGCTTTAGTAGCTAGCAGCAAAGGGAGAACACAACAACAAGGCAAGGATAACCAAAAGAAAAGATCAAATTCTACTAAGAGATCCCAATCCAAAGGCAGAAAAGACATATAGGAGGGCCACATGAAGAAAAATTGTTGGAACTTCCAAAACAAGAAGAAGGTTGAAAATCAATCTAAAGATAATGAGGTAAATACAACCTTTGAAGAAGAAGGTGATGCTCTTATTTTATCCTCAAGTGATGCTACTGTAGATGTTTGGATACTTGACTTAGGAGCATCATTTCACGCAAACTCTTCAAGAGATTATTTTAGAAATTACCAAGAAGGTAATTTCGGTAAGGTTTATCTCGGCGATGATGAACCTTGTGGTATCACTGGAAAAGGAGATGTTCTATTGAAGATGAAGAATGGTAACAGTTGGTTGCAAAAAGATGTGAGACATGTTCCTCAACTCAGAAGAAACCTGATTTCACCTGGGCAATTAGATGCTCTTGGATATAATGTTGCATTTGGAGAAGGAGCATGGAAGGTAACAAAAGGAGCATTTTTCATAGCAAGAGGAAGCAAATTTGGTACATTGTATGTACTAGAGGGTTATATTGAAGTGGGAGCTATAGTGGCAGTAACAGATAGCGCAATAGAGCTTTAGCATAAAAGGATCGTTCACATGAGCCAAAAGGTACTTGAGATTTTGAAGAACCAACTTCTAGGTTTGAAAGAAGTGGATATGGAGTTATGTGAGCATTACATCTACGACAAGCAGAAGAGGACAAGATTCTCTAGAAAGGAACACAAGATGAAGACACGACCATTAGAGCTAGTGCATTCGGATGTCTTTGGCCCCATAAAGGTAGCATCTATTGGAGGATCCATTTATTTTGTTATTTTTTGGATGATTGCACTGGGAAGGTTTGGTTTTATATGATGAAAAAGAAGTTTGAAGTTTTTGGTATATTTAAAACCTTCAAAGCACTTGTTGAAAACTAAACTGGTTAGAAGATTAGAAGTTTTAAAACTAACAATGGAGGTGAGTATTGTTCGAAAGAATTTGATTAATATTGTGCAAAGAATGGTATTTAGAGAATCAAGATTGTTCCTCTTACACCACAAGAGAACAGTGTTGCAGAAAGATTAAATAAAACCATTATGGAACAAGCACAAAGCATACTCTCAAATGCAGGACTAGGAAAAGAATTTTGGGCAGAAGCAGTAAATACATCAATGTACTTGATTAACAGAGCACCATCCACTCGACTTGAATTTGGAATTCCAGAAGAAAAATGGTTAGGTAAGAAATTTTTCTTATGATCATTTGTGTGTTTTTGGATGTGAAGCTTTTGTTCATATTCCAAAAGAAAAATGAACTAAGCTTGACATGAAATCTAAAATATGTATCTTCATTGGATATGGAGAAGAAACATATGGTTACAGGTTGTGGGATCTAGTTACTAAGTGTGTCATACGAAGTAGAGATCTTATATTTAATGAAAAGGTAATGCCAAGTTTACAAGAAGGAAAATCACCTAAGGAGTATATTCCATTGGAAGATATCACAAATGGTAGTGATATGTTTAAACAAAAGGTGATTATAAATCTGCCACAACCACCAGTGCAAATTCAAACACATGATTAGCCACAAGATTTCCAAGATAATGAAGAACATGTTCATCCAACTAGTAATGTACAAGAGTTGATTCCTCCAGTTAGGAGGTCCACTAGAGAGCGTAGGCCTTCAACTAGGTATATAAAGATTTTATTCAGTATTTATTGTTTTCTAATGAATCTAAACACACTACATTTGAAGAAGCGTGTGTAGATAAAGATAGCAAAAAATTGATGGAAGCCATGAGAGATGAGATGGAATCTCTTAAGGGAAATCACACATGGGATTTAGTAACCCTTCCACCCAATTGGAAAGCATTGCAAAACAAGTGGGTGTATAGGTTGAACGAAGAAGTAGGTGGGAAGAAAAGATTTAAAGCCAGATTGGTGGTCAAGGGTTATGCTCAACAAAAGGGCATTGATTTTACAGAGATATTTTCACTAGTTGTGAAAATGACCTCTATTGGAGTAGTGTTGGGTTTAGTAGATGTTCATGATCTAGAGTTGGAACAGCTTGATGTCAAGACAACTTTTCTTCATGGTTCCTTGGAAGAAGAGTTGTACATGAAGCAACCAGAAGGTTTTGAGGAAAAATTTAACGAAGCACTAGTTTGTAAACTAAATCGTAGTTTATATGGGTTGAAACAAGCTCCTAGACAATGGTATATGAAATTTGATTCTTTCATGTCTAAACAAAACTTTTCTAGATGTGAATCTGACCATTGTGTTTATTCTAAGTTCCTTAATAATGGAGAATTTGTATTACTATTGTTGTATGTTGACGATATTCTAGTTGTAGGATCTAGCATGGTTGTTATTAATGTAGGTTGAAACAACAATTATCTAAGAAATTTTCAATGAAGGATTTGGGTGCTGCAAAGCAAATCCTTGGAATGAAAATTATTAGAGATAGGAAGAAAAAAGGAACTTATGTTGTCACAGGAGAAATACATTAAAAAAGTATTAGAAAGATTTAACATGAAGGATGCCAAGGCAGTAAGCACACCTCTAGAAGAGCATTTCAAATTATCTTCTGAGATGTGTCCCAAGACACTTGAAGAAAAAGAATACATGGCAACAATGCCATATTCATCTGCAATTCATAGTTTAATGTATGTTATGGTCTGTACAAGACCAGATATTGCCCAAGCAGTGGGAGTGGTCAGTAGTGTATGAGTAATCTAGGAAAAAATCATTGGCAAGTAGTGAAATGGATTCTAAGATATCTTAAAGGCACTTCAAACTATGTTTTAAGGTTTAGAGGTGAAGATTCACAATTGCATGGATATACATTGATTCAGATATGACTAGATGTTTAGATCAAAAATGATCTACAATAGGGTATGTGTTCACATTGGCAGGAGTAGTAGTTAGTTGGATTTCCAAGTTGTAGATAGTGGCTCTTTCAACTACTGAAGTAGAGTATATTGCAATGAAAGAAGGCGCAAAGGAGATGTTGTAAGGTTCCAGAGGTTACTATTTGAATAGGGTAACAAACAGAAGGAATTTGTATTGTATAGTGATAGTAAAAGTGCCATTCACTTGGCCAAAAATGTAGCATTTTATCCACGAACGAAGCACATAGAGCTTCGATACCACTATATTCTAAGTGTTCTTGAAGAGGGTAAACTCAAGTTGGAAAAGATACATACAAATTTGAATCCTACAGATGCATTTACAAAGGTTGTTTCAAAAGAGAAGTTGGAGTTTTGTAGAGCTTCTCTTAGATTGGTAAGCCTATGACAATAGGCCTTGGAAAGCAAGAGATTTCTTGAAGCATGATTGTTCACAGTATTTTTGGGAATTCAAGTGGGAGATTGTTGGGATGTGAAGTCCCATTAAATCTTTGTATTGTCTCACTTGTAACAGTTCCAATGCAAACAAAATCAGTTCCAACGTAAACAAAATTTTGTTCATGCCCTGTTATGCAAGCTTGGAAATACATTGGAAAAAACTTAGCATACGGTTACAAAGTCCATTATGTATTGGATTGCTTGTAATAAAAAATGGGTTAGTGTTGTGGTTAATAAATGTTTTCTCCTACTTTCCCATGGACATAGGCATATTTCCAAACCACGTAAATTTATTGGTTTCTCTCTTTGTTCAGTTTTTTGCATTGATTAGATCTATTTTGTTGTTAATCTGGAAATTATATGAATCATGTAATGTTATAACAAGACTTTTGAGGTGTGACTATCTCCACCCACTTTTTTGTGAATATATGTAGCATTATCTTTTACTTAATAATATATGCATTGTTCATAATTAAAAATTGCATATACTAAATGAATTTGTAAGTTTTTTTTAGGGGTGTTGAGCCTAGTTCAATTGGCTAAAACAGCCTATTGTAGGCAAGTGGTCATGAGATCTAGTCTCCCCACTATCCTCATGGTATTGGAGGGTGTGTCGCACCAACATCACCGATCATGTGAAAAATTTTACCAGGAACACTACAGTTTGTAGGGGGTGGCTACCCGATTTCAATTCTTGTAGTCTAAAAAAACAATTTGTAAGTTTTTTTAATAAAAAATATTAAATCTAAAATATTTAATTGTTAGTATATTTAAAATATTTTATAATCGATAGATTGAATTATATATAATATTTTTTATAAAATGTGTTAAGGTAATTGTTATACAAAATTATATTAATTGAAACATAGATTTTTGGGACCCGAATGCTACTCTTGCACTTCTAGGGTTTTTCACCTAAAAGGAGAGAGATTGGGTCCAAAAATGCTTATGTAACACTCAAATTAGGATGTGTGTGATGTGATATGATGTAAATGAAGTTAACTAAATGTAATAGATTAATCTAGGTGACTGAAACTTAATGCAAAAGTGCAATTACAACTATATTTGAAAACACATTGTGATATGCAAATAACTATGTAAATGAAGAAATTATGCAAAACAGAAAGTACAAGGATGAATCTGAGTGCACCTAGATGAAATGTGAACTTTGTGGAGTATTTTGGATGCTAGTTAAATTCACTGATTTTTCACAGTGGGACTCATTCGCCCAGGGTGGCGAATCAGTCCACCTACTGGTGAAAAACTATCAAGAGCTGGTTTCTGTCTGTCGGGATTTAAAATCTGACAAAACTCAAGTTTCCACTCCTAAGGTGGGACTCATTTTCCATAGGTGGTGAATCATTCCTCTCCCAAATTTATGAAAAACTAGGAGACAACTCTGCAACACCAGATCTGGGAATGTCTGCATGTTAGGTTGTCGAAGTCAAATCTGTAGAAAACAGACAAATAACTCTCTCCAAGCTTGAAATTGACTCAAGGTGACTTGAAGCACCTAGTTGACTTGAAAATCACTCTTCAACACCTAATAACCTATCAAATTTTCAAACAAAGGGTTGCAAACAAACAAGCAAAAGGGGAAAAAATGATTAGGGGTTAGTGAATAGGGGTTTGCCTTGGTCAAACCCCATTTTTGATAATTAAACCCTTAAAAAGATAATGAAATGCAAGAGAAAGATAAACTAATAACATGCAAGTGCTATCAACTCTCCTAACTCTTGATGTTGCAAGTCTAAAGTAATATCAATGGTTGCTTCAAAGTGCTTGAATAGTGCTTTAATTGATGTTGTAGAATGCTTGAATGCTTAAGTAAATAGGTGGATAAGTGAACTTGATGAATTGGGGGTTAGAATGAGATGAAAATCACTTATTCATACAATTCTTGTGGCTTAATATTCATTCATACCTCATCACAGGCCGACATCAAGTGATTTTGAATAAAATCCCGAAAGGAAATTTGAAGTATTTTGAATTTGGGGCCAAGGGGGACTCATTCGCCACCCATGGTGAATGGGTCCCACCTAGGACCTAAAAACATGTGTCAGAAAAAATGTTGTGTTTAATGTTATTTATCAGGATAATATTAAAAAATACACTTAAGTAATTAAGTCATATGAGGGCATAAAGGGACAAAATAAAGCATGAGAAGGGTATAAATAGTGAAGATGTGCCTAGAAAAATGTGAAATCTTGTTACAAGACTTTACAACACTTCACAATAGGACTTGTTGATGAGTAAAAAGGTGATTTTTAGGTGAAATGCATTAAATAGAGTCTAGAAGAATGTAGAAATTTCTTACAACACTTCACAACACCTTCACAAGACATCGTTCTTTGAGTTTTAGTACCTAAATAAGCATGTTCAAGCCATGTTACAACATAAAATTAGAGCAACATAGTTCCAATACCATGAAACAAGGTCTAAAAGGCCATGAAAATGACAAGGGGCCATTTTCCTACGGCACATTAATATTAGTTTTTTAGCCATTATATCTAGGATTAAAAATTATAGTTCAAGTTCAAGAATAAATTTTCTTTTATAATGGTGAAATTTGCATACCCATACTTTATTTTATGTATATTTTGGGTTTGTTTTGATTAGAACGTCTCAAATGCAATAAACATATTCTTGTGTATAATCAATCCACGATGTCATTGTAACTCAATCCCATTATCACTTGTCTAAAGAGATTTTCTCTTAATCCCTTCATCCCTCATTTGTCATCATATATGATCTATATTGTTGAAATTATTGAGAACCATCAAAGACATACACTATGTTTATGTGTCATCTATTTTTTATGAGTTTATAGGCATGTTGGTAGATTAGAGATATTCTTAAGTGTGGGCAATAGATAATTAATTAATTAATCTAGATAATTAATAAATATTTGTAATTAAATAATTTCATAATTGTTTATTTATAAATTCATTTGGGAATTAATTAAATTTATAATCCAATCAAAGATGATTTCAAAAATAATAATTTAAATAGATAAGAATAAGGATAACTTTCAAAATAAGGATAACTTTCTTATTTTTGAAGATTTATTGTATTTAATAGTTAAATGATTAAAAAAAAATTTGGGTAGAAGGCCTTATCCATAGAGATTAAAAGGATTTAATGGATATTTTTGGGAGGCTTTTCTAATGGGATCTAGTTCCCAACCCTTGGTGCTACATGACTATATAATATATATATATACATCTATTTCTCGAGATCTCAAATTTCCAAATAGCAATAATGTTATTTTTTAGCATGCAAAGACTTCAAATTTGATGTAGTTACATATGTTTATTTTTGTACACTGAAATATTTGAACGCCTAAATGAAAACCATATACTCATATTTGCATAAAGGTTTCATAATATTTTTCTTGTAAATTTTTCCCACTTTTTCTCATTGGTATCATTGATAGCATGAATAAAATTGTGCATATAATCTTGAGGTAAGTCTCTTTAATGGGTGTTTTTTGAGAATTTTTTCATGGTTGGATCATTTTGTGTGTGTTTCATTTAGTTAGTACTGAATTGATACTAGCTATGAAATTATTTTCACATAGAGTTAACAATAGTGATCAGACCATCTTCATATGTTAAACTTATTGCATTTTATTTCACAAAACTTATGCATTTTACAACATATTTATTCATAGTTTTGTACCATTATATTTATTTTTTAAATTTAAAAGAACATGTTGAATAAGTGTGTAACATCCAACACCATCTCACAAAATATTTACCATGAGATTTTTACCTAATGATTAACAACTTTCATGCAAGGTAAAATATATATATATTGGAAATTAAGAAAACATGCTACCGCATTCTTTTTATCATTAGATAGATCAAACATGCATAACTACTTTTCCAATTGAAAAGGTTATCATCATTAAATTTGCATCATAATTCATTGATTCCAATTAAGTGAGCTATAAACAATAACTTAAAGCAAATAGGGAGAGAGAGATCCATATCTGATTCTTACTATCTTCCAAGACTTGGCAAATCATCTGCAAGAGGGAGGGCATCACCTGAGTGCTTTACCTCCAACCATGGAATTAAGCAGTCCCTCGCACACCTTCCTAACTGGAAGTAGCCTTTCCCTTCAACGAATGGGTTAGTCGAGAATCCTCTTAATCTACCATCTGAGCTCTGGTGTTGTGCCCCTATTTAACTAATGTCACCACACTACTATGGACTTTTTCCAACAAAGTACAACTTTTATGACTAGCTCAGTATCCGGGACATAGTGAATCGATGAGTGCATGCAGAGAAAACTACACCCACTATGGCAATAGTTTTTGTATCAAAGATCATACAATTGTTGTTAAGAGTGAAGTCAATTGTTCACCCACTCTACTTGACTTGAAAAACCTTTCTTGACCTAGGGTATACTAGAACTAACTGTCCCACCCAACAAACCATTACAAGAGATTCATAACACAACATGACTTGTTTTTCTTTCACTATTTATTTGGATTAATAAAGGATGGACCTTTCCTAAACCCTCGTGTTACTTGGTGTAAATCTTAAGTCTTAGCTCCTGCCACTAGTTCAAGGTCTTAAGATTCAAGGGTCTTCCCACTTAGTGGTTTCTATTCTCATAGCAAGTCTTCTTGGCAATCACATGCCAACATAGTTATTGAATTTATCCTATTTGGACACAAGGTTAATTAGTGATCTCAAACACAATGCACCCTTTTGGAAGCCTTTGAATTAAATACAAAACCCTAGAAGGGTTTTATCCATTTAGGATAGGATAATCTTCTTCTTTTAGGAAAATGAAACTTTTCACATTATCTTTATTAAGAAAGAAGGCAGAAACTCAAGGAGGGTTTGGACTTTATCTCAAACTCAACATCCCAAGTCAAAACAATTTCTCAAAAACAAAATATTTAGCAAGTAACAAGGACTCTCTGCTATGCTATGGGAAAACTTGTCACTTAGTGTCTAACTGCACTTTAACACCTCTTCTTGACTTATTCAACAATCATATGCAAAAGTTCATAAAAATTCTATAATACATAATCTTCTTCAAAACATATCCAACGACTTAATACGTGCAATAATACATAAGCATCTTTTAGGCTTAACGAGATAATCATGCTCATGGCTCAACTATGAGGTGTGGCTCCTCTAGTCCAAGGAGACTTCTTAAACAAGTAAGAGAGAAGCTTTCCAAAATAATGATTCACAAAGGTTTCAAATCTTTCAAGAACGCAAAGAAAGCATACCATTTCGGTCTTAGCCAACAACAAGATTTCATCAAAAATTTAACAAGTCATAGATATCTTCTCTTCCATGGTTTCTTAACGACCGTTACTACTTTATTCAATAAAGAATGAGAAACATAAATAGAAATCACATGTGAACAAGACAATCTTGCTTGAAACCTCAAGAACAACAAAATAAAAGACTTAGCTTCAAGTTACCTACCTGTTTATGATCTTGTAAGAGTGACAAAATGCAATCCCTTTGTGTAGCTTGAGAAGAAGGTGCCTTAAAAGAATCTTATCCAAGAATAAAAACCTAAATTGATTGGAATTCCTACTTCTTATCATTTGAAATGATGACTAATATTCGTGTTCTCTAAAACTACTACTTCCTCTTGAATTTCAAGGAACGAATAATCTCTAATAATAGCCACAGTATTATTATTAGCCAACCCTTTTACCATTCCTCAATGGAATATTTAAATACTCAAGATCCAAACAATTCCAAATGATTAATAGGTGGTTATTCAAGATAATAATTTACCAATCAGTTTCCAAGATAGAAGGTGAAATCTTCCATTCAGTTGCCACAACCTCTTCTCATGCCAAAGAATGTCTTGGAGATGATAAGGCAAGATTTAGTTTCAAAGCAGTTAGAAAAGCTTCCAAAGAAAATGAAAATCAAACCAATGTCATTGTCGCTTGTTGCCAATTTATCACGGTTTTATTTGATGATTGTGAGCATTGACTACTCATATTTGAGTGTAAATTCATTTAAGGGGGGTTAATTTGGCTACACATTTCATATCAGACCTTCACCAGCATTTTCATTTGGATTATTTGTCATCTATAAGCGATTTTTTCTATTTTGGGGTGAAGTTCAATTTGTTTCCTAGCCATAGAGGGTTTGACAACAAGATTTCAGCGATTGGCTTCATTTTGAAGTTGAAGTGAACCCCATAATTTTGACAAAATTGAAGTGTGTGACATGATTATATGCAA
>VDFB02302201.1:0-30329 GCA_007258455.2 Sequoia sempervirens | reverse complement strand
GATAGGGAGGCAGTAGAGAAGGGTGCGTTGGAGAAGATTTGGTAACTATCATAATAGACCTCCTTTCAATTCGCGCCTACTGAGTTGGGAGACATTCTAGTATATCTCCCTTCAATAGTGGATTCTACAATGGTGTATAAGAAGAACGAAGTCATTGGAGGAGGTTCCTTGGGCATTATCAAAGTGTCAGATTTGTTGAAGTTTGTTGAGTCTATGATATGGAGGAGCAAAGGCCATGATAGATGTCATTGGAGGTGTTGATTATAGGATTTTCCAAAGAAGCACGAAGTCTACACCTAGGCGAGTAGAACTTCATTGTTGCATGGTTGGATCTGTGGGGTATAAGAGCAAGGATCTATAGATTTGTTGTGTATTGTAGATCTAAAATAAAATTGTAAGTATTTGATTGCAAACATTGTAATTTTTAATTTGGTCTATTTATTGAAATTTGAGTAAGAAAATTAGTACAAAAGGTTGTAAGAAATGGAGGATACTGACAAATGGAGAATTGAAAAATTCTCAGGCCAAAACTTTGAAATGTGGAAATTGCAACTCAAAGCTCTCCTCATTCAAAAGAACCTTTTGATTACATTGGAAGGAAGAACTAAAAATCCAACCAACATGATGGATGAAGATTGGGATAAACTGGATCAGAAGGTTGTGGCTACAATCTTTCTTTCATTATCCAATAATGTTATGTTCAATGTATCAACACAAATGACAGCAAAAGGACTTTGGGATCATCTATCAAAGTTGTATGAGAGACCTACATTGAACAAGGAATTTTTAATGAAGAATTGTTTAATTTAAAAATGCAAGAAGGTAGTTCTATCACAAATCATCTAAATGAGTTTAATACTTTGGTTAGTTAGTTGTCTTCAGTAAACATTACAGTAGATGATGAGATAAAATCTATCTTGTTATTATGTTCATTACCTAATAGTTGGGAAGGAGTTGTTATGGTTGTTAGTAACTCGACATCTAGCCCAATGGGCGTGCTAAAATTCGATGATGTTGTAGGAGTTCTTCTCATTGAGGATATGAGAAGAAAAAATTAAAGTATTTCATCAGGTGTTACTTTAGTAGCTAGCAGCAAAGGGAGAACACAACAACGAGGCAAGGATAACCAAAAGAAAAGATCAAATTCTACTAAGAGATCCCAATCCAAAGGCAGAAAAGACATATAGGAGGGCCACATGAAGAAAAATTGTTGGAACTTCCAAAACAAGAAGAAGGTTGAAAATCAATCTAAAGATAATGAGGTAAATACAACCTTTGAAGAAGAAGGTGATGCTCTTATTTTATCCTCAAGTGATGCTACTGTAGATGTTTGGATACTTGACTTAGGAGCATCATTTCACGCAACCTCTTCAAGAGATTATTTTAGAAATTACCAAGAAGGTAATTTCAGTAAGGTTTATCTGGGTGATGATGAACCTTGTGGTATCACTGGAAAAGGAGATGTTCTATTGAAGATGAAGAATGGTAACAGTTGGTTGCAAAAAGATGTGAGACATGTTCCTCAACTCAGAAGAAACCTAATTTCAACTAGGCAATTAGATGCTCTTGGATATAATGTTGCATTTGGAGAAGGAGCATGGAAGGTAACAAAAGGAGCATTTTTTATAGCAAGAGGAAGAAAATTTGGTACATTGTATGTACTAGAGGGTTATATTGAAGTGGGAGCTATAGTGGCAGTAACAGATAGCGCAATAGAGCTTTAGCATAAAAGGATTGTTCACATGAGCCAAAAGGTACTTGAGATTTTGAAGAACCAACTTCTAGGTTTGAAAGAAGTGGATATGGAGTTATGTGAGCATTACATCTACAACAAGCAGAAGAGGACAAGATTCTCTAGAAAGGAACACAAGATGAAGACACGACCATTAGAGCTAGTGCATTCAGATGTCTTCGGCCCCATAAAGGTAGCATCTATTGGAGGATCCATTTATTTTGTTATTTTTTGGATGATTGCACTGGGAAGGTTTGGTTTTATATGATGAAAAAGAAGTTTGAAGTTTTTGGTATATTTAAAACCTTCAAAGCACTTGTTGAAAACTAAACTGGTTAGAAGATTAGAAGTTTTAAAACTAACAATGGAGGTGAGTATTGTTCGAAAGAATTTGATTAATATTGTGCAAAGAATGGTATTTAGAGAATCAAGATTGTTCCTCTTACACCACAAGAGAACAGTGTTGCAGAAAGATTAAATAAAACCATTATGGAACAAGCACAAAGCATACTCTCAAATGCAGGACTAGGAAAAGAATTTTGGGCAGAAGCAGTAAATACATCAATGTACTTGATTAACAGAGCACCATCCACTCGACTTGAATTTGGAATTCCAGAAGAAAAATGGTTAGGTAAGAAATTTTTCTTATGATCATTTGTGTGTTTTTGGATGTGAAGCTTTTGTTCATATTCCAAAAGAAAAATGAACTAAGCTTGACATGAAATCTAAAATATGTATCTTCATTGGATATGGAGAAGAAACATATGGTTACAGGTTGTGGGATCTAGTTACTAAGTGTGTCATACGAAGTAGAGATCTTATATTTAATGAAAAGGTAATGCCAAGTTTACAAGAAGGAAAATCACCTAAGGAGTATATTCCATTGGAAGATATCACAAATGGTAGTGATATGTTTAAACAAAAGGTGATTATAAATCTGCCACAACCACCAGCGCAAATTCAAACACATGATCAGCCACAAGATTTCCAAGATAATGAAGAACATGTTCATCCAACTAGTAATGTACAAGAGTTGATTCCTCCAGTTAGGAGGTCCACTAGAGAGCGTAGGCCTTCAACTAGGTATATAAAGATTTTATTCAGTATTTATTGTTTTCTAATGAATCTAAACACACTACATTTGAAGAAGCGTGTGTAGATAAAGATAGCAAAAAATTGATGGAAGCCATGAGAGATGAGATGGAATCTCTTAAGGGAAATCACACATGGGATTTAGTAACCCTTCCACCCAATTGGAAAGCATTGCAAAACAAGTGGGTGTATAGGTTGAATGAAGAAGTAGGTGGGAAGAAAAGATTTAAAGCCAGATTGGTGGTCAAGGGTCATGCTCAACACAAGGGCATTGATTTTACAGAGATATTTTCACTAGTTGTGAAAATGACCTCTATTGGAGTAGTGTTGGGTTTAGTAGATGTTCATGATCTAGAGTTGGAACAGCTTGATGTCAAGACAACTTTTCTTCATGGTGACTTGGAAGAAGAGTTGTACATGAAGCAACTAGAAGGTTTTGAGGAAAATTTTAAAGAAGCACTAGTTTGTAAACTAAATCGTAGTTTATATGGGTTGAAACAAGCTCCTAGACAATGGTATCTAAAATTTGATTCTTTCATGTCTAAACAAAACTTTTCTAGATGTGAATCTGACCATTGTGTTTATTCTAAGTTCCTTAATAATGGAGAATTTGTATTACTATTGTTGTATGTTGACGATATTCTAGTTGTAGGATCTAGCATGGTTGTTATTAATGTAGGTTGAAACAACAATTATCTAAGAAATTTTCAATGAAGGATTTGGGTGCTGCAAAGCAAATCCTTGGAATGAAAATTATTAGAGATAGGAAGAAAAAAGGAACTTATGTTGTCACAGGAGAAATACATTAAAAAAGTATTAGAAAGATTTAACATGAAGGATGCCAAGGCAGTAAGCACACCTCTAGAAGAGCATTTCAAATTATCTTCTGAGATGTGTCCCAAGACACTTGAAGAAAAAGAATACATGGCAACAATGCCATATTCATCTGCAATTCATAGTTTAATGTATGTTATGGTCTGTACAAGACCAGATATTGCCCAAGCAGTGGGAGTGGTCAGTAGTGTATGAGTAATCTAGGAAAAAATCATTGGCAAGTAGTGAAATGGATTCTAAGATATCTTAAAGGCACTTCAAACTATGTTTTAAGGTTTAGAGGTGAAGATTCACAATTGCATGGATATACATTGATTCAGATATGACTAGATGTTTAGATCAAAAATGATCTACAATAGGGTATGTGTTCACATTGGCAGGAGTAGTAGTTAGTTGGATTTCCAAGTTGTAGATAGTGGCTCTTTCAACTACTGAAGTAGAGTATATTGCAATGAAAGAAGGCGCAAAGGAGATGTTGTAAGGTTCCAGAGGTTACTATTTGAATAGGGTAACAAACAGAAGGAATTTGTATTGTATAGTGATAGTAAAAGTGCCATTCACTTGGCCAAAAATGTAGCATTTTATCCACGAACGAAGCACATAGAGCTTCGATACCACTATATTCTAAGTGTTCTTGAAGAGGGTAAACTCAAGTTGGAAAAGATACATACAAATTTGAATCCTACAGATGCATTTACAAAGGTTGTTTCAAAAGAGAAGTTGGAGTTTTGTAGAGCTTCTCTTAGATTGGTAAGCCTATGACAATAGGCCTTTGGAAGCAAGAGATTTCTTGAAGCATGATTGTTCATAGTATTTTTGGGAATTCAAGTGGGAGATTGTTGGGATGTGAAGTCCCATTAAATCTTTGTTATTGTCTCACTTGTAACAGTTCCAATGCAAACAAAATCAGTTCCAACGTAAACAAAATTTTGTTCATGCCCTGTTATGCAAGCTTGGAAATACATTGGAAAAAACTTAGCATACGGTTACAAAGTCCATTATGTATTGGATTGCTTGTAATAAAAAATGGGTTAGTGTTGTGGTTAATAAATGTTTTCTCCTACTTTCCCATGGACATAGGCATATTTCCAAACCACGTAAATTTATTGGTTTCTCTCTTTGTTCAGTTTTTTGCATTGATTAGATCTATTTTGTTGTTAATCTGGAAATTATATGAATCATGTAATGTTATAACAAGACTTTTGAGGTGTGACTATCTCCACCCACTTTTTTGTGAATATATGTAGCATTATCTTTTACTTAATAATATATGCATTGTTCATAATTAAAAATTGCATATACTAAATGAATTTGTAAGTTTTTTTTAGGGGTGTTGAGCCTAGTTCAATTGGCTAAAACAGCCTATTGTAGGCAAGTGGTCATGAGATCTAGTCTCCCCACTATCCTCATGGTATTGGAGGGTGTGTCGCACCAACATCACCGATCATGTGAAAAATTTTACCAGGAACACTACAGTTTGTAGGGGGTGGCTACCCGATTTCAATTCTTGTAGTCTAAAAAAACAATTTGTAAGTTTTTTTAATAAAAAATATTAAATCTAAAATATTTAATTGTTAGTATATTTAAAATATTTTATAATCGATAGATTGAATTATATATAATATTTTTTATAAAATGTGTTAAGGTAATTGTTATACAAAATTATATTAATTGAAACATAGATTTTTGGGACCCGAATGCTACTCTTGCACTTCTAGGGTTTTTCACCTAAAAGGAGAGAGATTGGGTCCAAAAATGCTTATGTAACACTCAAATTAGGATGTGTGTGATGTGATATGATGTAAATGAAGTTAACTAAATGTAATAGATTAATCTAGGTGACTGAAACTTAATGCAAAAGTGCAATTACAACTATATTTGAAAACACATTGTGATATGCAAATAACTATGTAAATGAAGAAATTATGCAAAACAGAAAGTACAAGGATGAATCTGAGTGCACCTAGATGAAATGTGAACTTTGTGGAGTATTTTGGATGCTAGTTAAATTCACTGATTTTTCACAGTGGGACTCATTCGCCCAGGGTGGCGAATCAGTCCACCTACTGGTGAAAAACTATCAAGAGCTGGTTTCTGTCTGTCGGGATTTAAAATCTGACAAAACTCAAGTTTCCACTCCTAAGGTGGGACTCATTTTCCATAGGTGGTGAATCATTCCTCTCCCAAATTTATGAAAAACTAGGAGACAACTCTGCAACACCAGATCTGGGAATGTCTGCATGTTAGGTTGTCGAAGTCAAATCTGTAGAAAACAGACAAATAACTCTCTCCAAGCTTGAAATTGACTCAAGGTGACTTGAAGCACCTAGTTGACTTGAAAATCACTCTTCAACACCTAATAACCTATCAAATTTTCAAACAAAGGGTTGCAAACAAACAAGCAAAAGGGGAAAAAATGATTAGGGGTTAGTGAATAGGGGTTTGCCTTGGTCAAACCCCATTTTTGATAATTAAACCCTTAAAAAGATAATGAAATGCAAGAGAAAGATAAACTAATAACATGCAAGTGCTATCAACTCTCCTAACTCTTGATGTTGCAAGTCTAAAGTAATATCAATGGTTGCTTCAAAGTGCTTGAATAGTGCTTTAATTGATGTTGTAGAATGCTTGAATGCTTAAGTAAATAGGTGGATAAGTGAACTTGATGAATTGGGGGTTAGAATGAGATGAAAATCACTTATTCATACAATTCTTGTGGCTTAATATTCATTCATACCTCATCACAGGCCGACATCAAGTGATTTTGAATAAAATCCCGAAAGGAAATTTGAAGTATTTTGAATTTGGGGCCAAGGGGGACTCATTCGCCACCCATGGTGAATGGGTCCCACCTAGGACCTCAAAACATGTGTCAAGAAAAATGTTGTGTTTAATGTTATTTATCAGGATAATATTAAAAAAAACACTTAAGTAATTAAGTCATATGAGGGCATAAAGGGACAAAATAGAGCATGAGAAGGGTATAAATAGTGAAGATGTGCCTAGAAAAATGTGAAATCTTGTTACAAGACTTTACAACACTTCACAATAGGACTTGTTGATGAGTAAAAAGGTGATTTTTAGGTGAAATGCATTAAATAGAGTCTAGAAGAATGTAGAAATATCTTACAACACTTCACAACACCTTCACAAGACATCGTTCTTTGAGTTTTAGTACCTAAATAAGCATGTTCAAGCCATGTTACAACATAAAATTAGAGCAACATAGTTCCAATACCATGAAACAAGGTCTAAAAGGCCATGAAAATGACAAGGGGCCATTTTCCTACGACACATTAATATTAGTTTTTTAACCATTATATCTAGGATTAAAAATTATAGTTCAAGTTTAAGAATAAATTTTCTTTTATAATGGTGAAATTTGCATACCCATACTTTATTTTATGCATATTTTGGGTTTGTTTTGATTAGAACGTCTCAAATGCAATAAACATATTCTTGTGTATAATCAATCCATGATATCATTGTAACTCAATCCGATTATCACTTGTCTAAAGAGATTTTCTCTTAATCCCTTCATCACTCATTTGTCATCATCTATGATCTATATTGTTGAAATTATTGAGAACCATCAAAGACATACACTATGTTTATGTATCATCTATTTTTTATGAGTCTATAGGCATGTTAGTAGATTAGAGATATTCTTAAGTGTGGGCAATAGATAATTAATTAATTAATCTAGATAATTAATAAATATTTGTAATTAAATAATTTCATAATTGTTTATTTATAAATTCATTTGGGAATTAATTAAATTTATAATCCAATCAAAGATGATTTCAAAAATAATAATTTAAATAGATAAGAATAAGGATAACTTTCTTATTTTTGAAGATTTATTGTATTTAATAGTTAAATGATTAATTTTTTTTTTGGGTAGAAGGCCTTATCCATAGAGATTAAAAGGATTTAATGGATATTTTTGGGAGGTTTTTCTAATGGGATCTAGTTCCCAACCCTTGGTGCTACATGACTATATAATATATATATATATATATACATCTATTTCTCGAGATCTCAAATTTCCAAATAGCAATAATGTTATTTTTTAGCATGCAAAGACTTCAAATTTGATGTAGTTACATATGTTTATTTTTGTACACTGAAATATTTGAACGCCTAAATGAAAACCATATACTCATATTTGCATAAAGGTTTCATAATATTTTTCTTGTAAATTTTTCCCACTTTTTCTCATTGGTATCATTGATAGCATGAATAAAATTGTGCATATAATCTTGAGGTAAGTCTCTTTAATGGGTGTTTTTTGAGAATTTTTTCATGGTTGGATCATTTTGTGTGTGTTTCATTTAGTTAGTACTGAATTGATACTAGCTATGAAATTATTTTCACATAGAGTTAACAATAGTGATCAGAACATCTTCATATGTTAAACTTATTGCATTTTATTTCACAAAACTTATGCATTTTACAACATATTTATTCATAGTTTTGTACCATTATATTTATTTTTTAAATTTAAAAGAACATGTTGAATAAGTGTGTAACATCCAACACCATCTCACAAAATATTTACCATGAGATTTTTACCTAATGATTAACAACTTTCATGCAAGGTAAAATATATATATATTGGAAATTAAGAAAACATGCTACCGCATTCTTTTTATCATTAGATAGATCAAACATGCATAACTACTTTTCCAATTGAAAAGGTTATCATCATTAAATTTGCATCATAATTCATTGATTCCAATTAAGTGAGCTATAAACAATAACTTAAAGCAAATAGGGAGAGAGAGATCCATATCTGATTCTTACTATCTTCCAAGACTTGGCAAATCATCTGCAAGAGGGAGGGCATCACCTGAGTGCTTTACCTCCAACCATGGAATTAAGCAGTCCCTCGCACACCTTCCTAACTGGAAGTAGCCTTTCCCTTCAACGAATGGGTTAGTCGAGAATCCTCTTAATCTACCATCTGAGCTCTGGTGTTGTGCCCCTATTTAACTAATGTCACCACACTACTATGGACTTTTTCCAACAAAGTACAACTTTTATGACTAGCTCAGTATCCGGGACATAGTGAATCGATGAGTGCATGCAGAGAAAACTACACCCACTATGGCAATAGTTTTTGTATCAAAGATCATACAATTGTTGTTAAGAGTGAAGTCAATTGTTCACCCACTCTACTTGACTTGAAAAACCTTTCTTGACCTAGGGTATACTAGAACTAACTGTCCCACCCAACAAACCATTACAAGAGATTCATAACACAACATGACTTGTTTTTCTTTCACTATTTATTTGGATTAATAAAGGATGGACCTTTCCTAAACCCTCGTGTTACTTGGTGTAAATCTTAAGTCTTAGCTCCTGCCACTAGTTCAAGGTCTTAAGATTCAAGGGTCTTCCCACTTAGTGGTTTCTATTCTCATAGCAAGTCTTCTTGGCAATCACATGCCAACATAGTTATTGAATTTATCCTATTTGGACACAAGGTTAATTAGTGATCTCAAACACAATGCACCCTTTTGGAAGCCTTTGAATTAAATACAAAACCCTAGAAGGGTTTTATCCATTTAGGATAGGATAATCTTCTTCTTTTAGGAAAATGAAACTTTTCACATTATCTTTATTAAGAAAGAAGGCAGAAACTCAAGGAGGGTTTGGACTTTATCTCAAACTCAACATCCCAAGTCAAAACAATTTCTCAAAAACAAAATATTTAGCAAGTAACAAGGACTCTCTGCTATGCTATGGGAAAACTTGCCACTTAGTGTCTAACTGCACTTTAACACCTCTTCTTGACTTATTCAACAATCATATGCAAAAGTTCATAAAAATTCTATAATACATAATCTTCTTCAAAACATATCCAACGACTTAATACGTGCAATAATACATAAGCATCTTTTAGGCTTAACGAGATAATCATGCTCATGGCTCAACTATGAGGTGTGGCTCCTCTAGTCCAAGGAGACTTCTTAAACAAGTAAGAGAGTAGCTTTCCAAAATAATGATTCATAAAGGTTTCAAATCTTTCAAGAACGCAAAGAAAGCATACCATTTCGGTCTTAGCCAACAACAATATTTCATCAAAAATTTAACAATTCATACAGATCTTCTCTTCCATGGTTTCTTAACGACCGTTACTACTTTATTCAATAAAGAATGAGAAACATAAATAGAAATAACATGTGAACAAGACAATCTTTCTTGAAATCTCAAGAACAACAAAATAAAAGACTTAGCTTCAAGTTACCTACCTGTTTATGATCTTGTAAGAGTGACAAAATGCAATCCCTTTGTGTAGCTTGAGAAGAAGGTGCCTTAAAAGAATCTTATCCAAGAACAAAAACCTAAATTGATTGGAATTCCTACTTCTTATCATTTGAAATGATGACTAATATTCGTGTTCTCTAAAACTACTACTTCCTCTTGAATTTAAAGGAACGAATAATCTCTAATAATAGCCATAGTATTATTATTAGCCAACCCTTTTACCATTCCTCAATGGAATATTTAAATACTCAAGATCCAAACAATTCCAAATGATTAATAGGTGGTTATTCAAGATAATAATTTACCAATCAGTTTCCAAGATAGAAGGTGAAATCTTCCATTCGGTTGCCACAACCTCTTCTCATGCCAAAGAATGTCTTGGTGATGATAAGGCAACATTTAGTTTCAAAGCAGTTAGAAAAGCTTCCAAAGAAAATGAAAATCAAACCAATGTCATTGTTGCTTGTTGCCAATTTATCACGGTTTTATTTGATGATTGTGAGCATTGACTACTCATATTTGAGTGTAAATTCATTTAAGGGGGGTTAATTTGGCTACACATTTCATATCAAACCTTCACCAGCATTTTCATTTGGATTATTTGTCATCTATAAGCGATTTTTTCTATTTTGGGGTGAAGTTCAATTTGTTTCCTAGCCATAGAGGGTTTGACAACAAGATTTCAGCGATTGGCTTCATTTTGAAGTTGAAGTGAACCCCATAATTTTGACAAAATTGAATTGTGTGACATGATTATATGCAGATTAAATAGCTCGGAAATAACAATGAAGAATAACACAAAACAGATCAACACAAAATTTTAATGTGCTTCACCCAATATGGGCTACATCCACAGAAATTCAGCCATCCAATGATTTTATTATCTAGTGCAAAATAGATTACAATCTCACGAATCCTATATCGCAACTTACATCCTAGTCACTTACAACAAGATATTTGGAAGCTTCTAGAATTAGAGTTTTACAAATTCATTTTTCATTTTTCAGTTAACAAAAATTAACTATCAAACCCTTGATGTGCAAAAAGGGATAAAAAATTGGGGGTTGCACCCCCGAACCCTTGCTCTCGGGGGATGCCACTTCTGAACCCCAACAAGGATACATTAAGAGTGTATTATATTTGCATGATCAGTAGCCACATGTACCAACAATAACAATTCAATCATAATTAACATTACAACACTACAAACATAAAATTTTGAGTTCATATAATCAAATTTGATGTAAAAACTCTATTATTTCCTCCTTCCTAAGTTGGAAAACTAGAAAAAGGTGGTGTAAAGTTGATGCAAAGGTGGTGGAATGTGTAAAAATTACATGTGCTTTCCCCAACAACATGAAAAAGTGTTTTTTGTTAGATCATGTGCACAAGCAGGAGAATAATAGAGCATGTGGGCCTGGATCACAGGTGTCTTTCCTTTTTTACCATTTTAGAGAAAGACAAAATGCACTCATGTTATTATGTGAGCGCATTTTGGCTTGCTCTTAAAATGACCATATTTCAACTTTTCCAAAGTGTGCTCGCATTTTGTAAAGGTTTCCTAACTATTACCATGTGTCAATAGGGAGTTGGGTTGAGGTACATCAATGAGACCTTTCTTCGACCAATTATGATATCTTATAAGTGTTATGTATGTCTTGTTTTATGTGTGATATGAAGTTTCACCATAATTCCTCATACACTCAAGCATGTACATTAACCCTTAGCCCTATATCTTAACTCCTAAAGACTAAACACTATACTCTATACCTTAACACTATATTCTATACCCTACAACCTCAACCCTCTACCCTATACCTTAAACCCTAAAGCCTACAACCTAACCCTAAACCCTATACCCTAAACCCTCAACCCTAACCCCTCAACCCTCAACACTTAAAGCCTCAACCCTTAAACCATATACCCTTAAACCCTCAACCCTTAAACCCTAATCCTTTAACCCTCAACCTGAAACTCTATCCCTAAACCCTCAACCCTTAAACCTTAAACCCTCTACCCTCAACCCTCAAACCCTTAATCCCTTAATCCCTCAACCCATAAACCCTTAAACCCTCAACCCTAAATTATAAACCCTCAACCCTATACCCTAAACCCTCAACCCTCGACTCTAATCCCTCAACCCTCAACCCTTAAACCCTAAACCGTACTCCCTCAACCCTCAACCCTATCCCCTATACATTAAACCCTCAACCCCAATCCCACAACCTTATACCTTAAACCCTTAATACATTAATTCCTCAACCCTCTACCCTATATATTAAACCCTCAACCCTACAACCTCAAACCTATACCCTATACCCTTAGTTCCCTCAATCCTAATCCCTCAACCCTCAGTCGTTAAACCCTAATCCCTTAACCCTAAACCCTATCCCTAAACCCTATACCCTCAACCCTTAAACCTTAAACCCTATACCCTCAACCCTTAAACTCTTAAATCCTTAATCCCTCAACCCATAAACTCTTAATCCCTCAACCCTCAAACCTTAACTATAAACCCTCAACCCTATACCCGTAATCATCAACCCTCTACCCTACACATTAAACCCTCAACCATCTACCCTATACATTAAGCCCTCAACCCTAATCCCTCAAACCTACAACATCAACCCTCAACCCTATAGCTTAACCCTATACCCTCAACCCTAATCCCTCAACTCTTAATCCTTAAACCCTAAACCCTCAAACCCTCAACCCTTAAACCTTAATCCCTCAACTCTCAACCCTAAACCTTGTCCCTAAACCCTTCAACCCTTAATCCCTCAACCCTCAACCCTAATCACTTAATCTTATGCCCTAAGCCCTCAACCCTCAACCCTAATCCCTTAATCGTTGCCTCTTAAACCCTAATCCCTCAACCCTCTACCCTCTACCCTATACATTAAACCATAAACCCTAATCCCTTGACCCTATACCTTAAACCCTTAATACATTAATCCCTCAACCCTCAACCCTCAACCTATAAACCCTTAATCCCTCAACCTTCAACCCTCAACCCTATTCCCCCAATCCTTGACCCTAATCCCTCAACCCCTAGCCCTTAAACCCTAATCCCTCAACCATCAATCCTCTACCCTCTACCCTATACATTAAACCCTCAACCCTCTACCCTATACATTAAACCCTTAACCCTAATCCCTTGACCCTAAAACCTCAACCCTCAACCCTATACCCTAAACTATCAACCCTCAACCCTAATCCCTCAACCCTCAACCCTTATCCCCTTAACCCTTAAACTCTAATCCCTTAACCCTCAACCCTAAACCCTATCCCTAATCCCTCAAAACTCAACCCTTAAACCTTAAACCCTAAACCCTATACTCTCAACCCTTAAACCCTTAAACCCTTAATCCCTCAACCCATGAACCCTTAATCCCTCAACCCTCAACCCTCGATCCCGTACCCTATACATTAAGCCCTTAACCCTAATCCCTCACCCCTTAAACCCTTAATACATTAATCCCTCAACCCTTAAATCCTTAATCCCTCAACCCTCAACCCTTAAACCCTTAATCCATCAACCCTCTACCCTATACATTAAACCCTCAACCAAGTCTACCCTATAGATTAAACCCCAACCCCAATCCCCCAACCCTCTACCCTATACATTAAACCCTCAACCATAATCCCTTGACCCTCAATACCCTTAAATCCCTCTTAATCCCTCAACCCTCAACCCTATACCTTAAATCCTGCAACCATCAACCCTTAATCCTTCCATCCCTCAACCCTAACCAACCCTTAAACCCTATACCCTATACATTAATCCCTTGACCCTATACCTTAAACCTTTAATCCCTCAACCCTAACTATAAACCCTCTACCCTATACATTATACCCTTAACCCTAATCCTCAACCCTTTACCTTAAACTGTAAACCTCAACCCTCAACCCTTAAATCTCAACCCCATCATAACTTCAACTTAAACCCTAAACCCTCAACCCTCAAACCTTAAACCCTCAACCATCAACCCTATACCTTAAACCCTAATCCCTCAACCTCAACCCTTAAACCCTAATCCCAACACCCTCAACCCTAATCCCTATCTCTAAAAACCCTCAACCCTCAACCCTAATCCCTATCCCTAAATTCTCAACCCTCGACCCTTAAGCCCTAATCCCTCAACCCTAATCCCTTAAACCCTAAACCCTTAACCCTTAAAGCCTCAACCCTCAACCCTCAACCCTTAATCCCTCCATCCCTCAACCCTAATCCTTCAACCCTATATCTTAAACCCTTAATCCCTCAACCCATAACTATAAACTCTCTACCCTATACATTATACCCTCAACCCTATACCTTAAACTCTAAACCCTCAACCCTTGACCCTAATCCCTCAATAGTAAACCCTTAAACCCTAATGCCTCAACCCTTTGCCCTCTACCCTATACATTAAACCCTTAACCCTTAAACAGTAATCCCTTAAACCTTAAACCCTCAACCCTTAAACCCTCAACCCTCAACCCTTAACCCTCCATCTCTCAACCCTTAACCCTTAAACTCTATACCTCAACCCTTAAACCCTTAAACCTTATATCCTCAACCCTATACCCTATACATTAAACCCTCAACCCTAATCCCTCAACCTTATACCTTAATCCCTCAACCCTAAGCCCTCAACACTTAAACCCTAATCCCTCAACCCTCAACCTCAACCCTAAACCCTAAACACTCTACCCTATACATTATACCCTCAACCCTTCCTATGCCTTTAAACTCTAAACCCCTTAAACCTCCTACACTAATCCTCAATAGTGAACCCTTAAAGCCTCAACCCTTAAACCCTAATCCCTCAACCCTCTACCCTCTATTTTATACATTAAACCCTCAACCCTAATCCCTCAACCCTCAACCCTTGAACCCTAAACCCTCAACCCTTACATACTCAACCCTTAAAGCCTAAACCCTCAAGCCTCAAGCCTTAAACCCTCAACCCTAATCCCTATCCATAAACTCTCAACCCTTGAACCTAATCCCTATCCACCAACCCTCAACCCTTAAACCCTCACCTCTCTACCCTATACATTAAACCCTAAACCCTAATACATTAACCCTATACCTTAAACCCTAATCTATTAACCCTGACCCCTTAAACCCTAATCCCTTAACCTTCAACCCTAAACCTTGTCCCTAAAGCCTCAACCCTTAAACCTTAAACCCTAAACCCTATCCCTAAACCTTCAACCCTCGACATTATACCTTAAACCCTAATCCATCAACCCTTAAACCCTGATCCCTCAACCCTTAAACCCTAATCCCTCAATCCTTAAACCTTATCCCTTAAACCCTATACCCTCAACGCCTAATCCCTCAACCCATAAACCCTCAACCCTATACTTAAGCCCTAATTTGTCAACCCAATATCTTAAACCCTAGTGGGCCTATACCCTATACACTTAGCCTTGGACACTCAATCCTGAACATTATCCCTCAACCCTCAAACCTCCACCTTATACCCTATACACTCAAACTTGCACTTATGCCCTAAACCCTCAACCCTCATCCCTATACCCTATACCCTCAACCTTAAACCTTGAACCCTATACCTTAAACACTCAATCTTGAACATTATCCCTCAACTCTGTAAACCCTCAACCCTCAACACCATACCCTCAACCATATACTTAAGCCCTAATCCCTCAATCCTTAACCCTATACCTTAAATCTTGAACCCTACACCCTCAACCCTATATTTAAACCCTAAACCATACACTCTCAACCCTTCACACTGTGTCTTATACCCTCAATCCATACCGTAAACCGTAAACCCTAATCCCTATACCTTACACACTTAATCTTATACATTTAACGATATTAATATTATCCCTCAACCCTCTATCCTATACCCTCAACCTATTACTTAAGCCTGAATCCTTCAATCCTCAACTTTATACCTTAAACCCTAAACCTTGAAACATCAACCCTCATCCCTATAACCTATACCCGTACCCTTATATACCCTAAACCCAAAACCCTTACATACATACATACAAGCATACAAACATGCATGCATACATACATACATGTATGCAGGCATACAGGCATACATTCATACATACATACATACAAGCAACATCCATCCATCCATCCATCCATCCATACATACATACATACATAGAGGCATGCATTCATACATACAAGCATGCATACATACATATATACATACATATAGTATAGGCATACATACATGCATGCATACATATATACATACATACAAATATATATACAAACATACATACATCAAACATACATTTGACAAACTTGCACATAAACAATTTCAAGCGAGACATAACGCGAGCACATTATAACGTGCTCACATTATGTCATGCTTTAGGAAACATAAAGAAAAAACAAGCAAAATGTAAGGCAAGACATAATGCGAGCGTATTATAATGCACACATGTTATGTCAAAACTGTGACAAAACGTGAGTGCATTATAACACGAGCGCATTATAACGTGCTCATTATAACGTGCTCACGTTATTTCTTGCTTTGGAAATCCCTAAGCCTTAGGCTTTGGATTTCCAACCCAAAGGCTTGGAGTGCCTTCCCAATGTCCAAAAATGTGTTTTTGCATATTCTCCAAGATTTCACATAATCTCATCCATGCTAACCGTCAGGTTTGCACGTGTTTCAAGGTTGAGTAAATCAAACACCTGGGTAATGTTAGGCTCTCTCTTAGCTATTTAACAATGTAATTTTTTTCACATTTTGACAATGTTAAGGTTTTCATCTTTAATTGTTTTGTTTGTGTGTCTATTTTTTATCAAAAACCAATGTTTGGTATTTTTTACTTTATTTTTTAACTATTCACTGAAATTTCAAATAAATTATATTTTTATAAAATAGATTCCATTCTACACATTATTCAAAAATAATAATTGATTAGTTTTTAAAAATTATAGGGTAGCACGACCAAAATTCTATTTTTTCAGGATGTGCCACTTTGAAAATTAGTAAAAAGTCATATATTCATTAAAAAATTATTAGAAAAATTGAGCATAAACTACATGTTAGCTAATTTCTCACTAAAGCGATTTTTAAAATACCAAAAATAAAAGTTAACCTTTTAAGAGAGACACAACAGACACTATGTTATATTTTTTTGACAAAAACAACACTAATTTATGTGGCTCCCCTTTTTGAACCCCTTAATCTCTACCATTTTTTAAAAAAATATTAGTAGTTTAGAAAGTAGACTTGGAGCACTACGACCCTTGTTTTTGTTGCATCTTAGAATTTTGAATGTAACTATTTTCAATTTCTCATCTAAAGTCAATATTTCCTGATTTCAAAAGAAAAAAAGTAGCCACTTAAGACCCCTTTTTAGCCCCTCATCTTTGTGCACTTACCCTTGTGTTGTATAAACAGTGCTTTTTAAAATATTATTAACTATAAAAAAATAAGTTATTAAAAGTTACATTAAAAAATTCACAAATAATTTTTTTAATTTAAAAAAATACATTTAAATCTACACAAAATTTTAAAAATCACTAGTTCACATCATTTTCAAATTCTTAACGGTTTAATTGTTATAGATGTCAAAAAGTAAAAATTTTATTTTAAACGTCGATTTTGATGTCCCATTTTTGGACTTACACCTTACAGTAAGTGTTCACATGTACCTACACCTACAAATAGAAAACTTGGTATTATTGAAAAATATCATTGAGGTTGCTAAGTGAGGGTGTGGAAGTGTTCTAGCTATCCACTTACACCTTACTCAAATCTCATTGATCAATTTAATGATTTTGTAAAGAGTTGAAAGATAGACTAAGCAACCTGTGCAACATATGTGTAAATAGTTGACAGTGTTATGGTACAATGACAATGAGATCCTAAGACTTCAACAAAGTGCAACAAATGTCAAAATGATCTAGCACAAGAACTAGCGTTTGTTATTTGCTACCATAAGAGCTAATATATTCAAAGTAATTAGTGTAGAGAAAGGCTATGGAAGTGTTCTAAGTTTCCACTTGCAACTTGATCAAATCTCAATGATCAATTCAAAGATTTTATAAAGAGTTAGAAGACATCAAGCAACATGCATAAATAATTGACAATGATATGATACAATGATAATGACATCTTGAGACGTGAACAAAGTTCAATGAATGTGACAATGGTCTAGCATAAAAATGAAGTTTTGTTATTTGCTAATGTAAGAGCTAATGTATTTAGCCTAATTAGTGCAAAGTAGGGCTATGGTAGGGGCATGAGTAATTATAAATAATATATGATGGAGGTTAGTGGTAGATAATGATTATATGTTCTAAGTGTATAATTTAATTTTTTTGATGTGAAATTTGATAATATCTAGTCAGAAATGACAGCCTAGAACGTAATAAATAGGTCGCATATCCTGTCCGATGAGCCATCGAACCTGCGCTGGTGTACATCCATGATGGGTGCTCTCTGCATCAATGGCAGCCTAGGATGTGGATCCAAGGCTTAACCGTAGCCCCTCAACTGATTCTTGCTCTTGGCTAAAGCTTTTAAATATACTGTGAGCCACCCTGCGTATCTAGACTGAACCACAGTTTGAAGGCAGGGACCAGTCTGTTTTGTGCTTTTCTGTTCAATCGGTATTTTAATGGCAGCGTCTCAACTTCAGTTCCTTTTGTTTTGACGGAAGATTGCCATTCACTGTCGGTAATTTCAAATCTAGTGATATCTTTATGTAGCTATGTCTGTGTTTATATCATTGATAACATCTTTGTTGGTGTCTAGAATATATTCATGGGAGCTATAGTTATCAGCGTACAGAGGGGACTTTCCTATGAACGTTTTATATAAGTCATGAATTTCTTTGCAGGCAGCGTAGCGAGGCAGATCATAGGAAATGGCGTGGGACGTGTTGGAAGGTGGGTATCCACAAACATATGTGAATCCCTACAAGTTTAATATTCTTTAACTCAAGGACCAAGGCGATCCTCTGCTTCTAACTTTAATGGATAACCTTTATAAATTACAGATTCAATTACTAAGATGGTGGTATAGCCTGTACAAACTGTTTAACTTGGCTGACTGCAACAGAATGTTATTGATTATTGGGGCAACTTGGCTTTATAGATTTACTTCTCTGACTTTATATGCATTTGATAGTTCTTTTACAAACTAGATTTAATTAGAGGAGAAGGCTTTCATACTGTGAGGAGGAGGCTTTCGGACAGTGGTGACAGAAACCATAAGATCTCAAAACAAAGATGTATAGTTGGATATTTACACCATGATAAAGCATTTATATTCCATACTTCTGTCATAATTAATTTGAATTTAGCTTTTTTACTTGACTTTCTGTGCAGAAAATGTTTTGTCCAGAGATTCTATTTTGACTTGCCATACTAAATTTTACCTTCAGTCATATACATTAATAATAATTTAATTTCTTCATCACACTGGGCAATTCATTATCAGAAAGAAGAAACTGTTACTCTGGAAATAAATACTAGACAGACTGTGGAAAACTAATACCAAATGCTGTGAAATATTTTTGACAAATGCAGGAGCAGTCTCATGGTTCCATGGCTATAATTTTCTTTGTGGAGATAACTGCCATAACAGCTGGGATTTACAGAGAGACAATATTCAATGGTCTCAAGCATTCCCGCAGAATTTGTTCACCACTGCCTGCAATCTTTTGTTTATGATAATTTTCCTGGTCACCCTTATTGTTTCTCAAAGAAGTCGTTCTCCTTGTGTGCATTATAATAGATCAGGTCTATATAAAATCACAACTTTGCTTTCATTCATTATTGGCCTAGCAAACATAGGGATCGGCTTATGGATGGTATTGATGTATTCAACAAACAGTATACAAAAGCTGGTTCTTTACTGTATCCAGGGATCGACATGGATTGTACTAGCAATTTCCTTGAAGCTTAATCTCAAGAAACCACCGGCCTTAGTTGCCATTACCTGGTGGATCATTGAATTCATTTTAGGAATAATAATAATGTTTAAATCTATGTCAAACATCTTTGAAACTCACTCTTTCTCGCCAGATAGAATTCTAGAAATAGCAACATCTGCAACCTGCTTTCTTCTTTTCTACTGTAGCATCAGTGCTATTAGACACTGGACACTGGACTCCGTTAGCCCAGTGGATTTGACTGAGCCTCTGCTCCAGGGAGCTACAGTAGAGGAAACCAAAGTCACCCCTCTATATAAAGCAAGCATTTTTAGCCGGATGACTTTCAGATGGTTCAATTCTTTGCTAAATCTAGGCTATTCAAAACCATTAGAGCTCGGGGATATTCCACATTTAGCCCCTGAAGATGAGGCATCCACAGCTGAAAGAGTATTTGCAGAAGCTTGGGAACACCAGAGGAAACAGAATCCATTGAACAGAACAACAGTTTTCAGAGTATTATCAAAATGCTATTGGAAGGATATGGTAGTCACAGGATTCTTCGCATTTCTGAGATCAATTGCAACGATTTCGGGTCCCCTGTTTCTCCGGTCCTTTGTACAATTTGCAGGTGGAAAACAGAGTTTCAGATACGAAGGATTCATTCTAGTGGGTGGTTTGTTTTCAGTGAAGGTTGTTGAATCCTTTTCTCAGAGGCACTGGTACTTCAATTCCAGACGAGCTGGTATGCGAATGCGTTCTGCATTGATGGCAGCTGTGTATCAGAAGCAACTCCGGCTATCAAACTTGGCAAGACGAAGGCACGCCGCTGGTGAAATTGTGAACTATATAGCCATAGATGCATACCGCTTTGGAGAGTTTCCATGGTGGTTACATTGGGGTTGGACTGCACCATTTCAAATGTTGGTGGCCATTGGCATACTTTTTGCTACAGTTGGATTGGCAACCATTCCATGCTTGGTCATCATCGTTCTCACTATGATTCTTAACAAACCTCTTGCAAAAACTCTTCAGAAATGTCAATCTCAGTTTATGGCTGCTCAAGATGAAAGGCTGAGAGCAACTTCTGAGATCCTTAATAGTATGAAAATTATCAAATTACAAGCTTGGGAAGATGAATTCAAGGGTTTGATCGACAGTCTCCGAGCCTCTGAGTTCAAATGGTTATCATCATCTCAGTTCAATAGGACATATAATACAATACTCTACTGGATGTCACTAATTGTTATTTCATCAATAGTTTTTGCAGCCTGTGCTATCATAGGAAACCCACCGTTAACTGCATCAACTATATTTACAGTCCTTGCAACATTCCGTATCATTCAAGAGCCAGTGAGAATGTTACCTGATGTCTTGGCCATATTGATTCAAGTTAAGGTTTCCTTAGATCGTCTTGACAAATTTTTACAAGATGATGAGTTGAAACCAGATGCATTTTTGAGGAAACCATTAGATGCATCACAATGTATCATTAAAATCCATTCTGGTATTCTCAGCTGGGATCTAGAATCTTCAAATACAACGTTAAAAGGAATCAATCTGGAGATTAAAAATACAGAAAAGGTAGCAGTTTGTGGATCAGTAGGATCAGGAAAATCTGCTCTGTTGCATGCCATTCTTGGAGAAATCCCAAAAGTTTCAGGAGTGGTATGTTCAATATGAAGTTTTGAAAATAAAGTTTCACTGTTTTGTAAGTTTTGCTTCCCCGTCGATTGTCATGTTGGAAATTTAGAATAGCTCAAAACTTTTGGTGTATTTGTATACAGGTTGAAGTATATGGCAACATTGCCTATGTAGCTCAAACAGCTTGGATTCAGAGTGGGACTGTCAGAGAAAACATACTTTTTGGGAAGCCAATGGACAAAGAACGGTATGAAAATGCAATAAAAGCCTGTGCGTTGGACAAGGATATACAGAGTTTCTCTCACGGCGACATTACTGAGATCGGGGAGAGAGGATTGAATATGAGTGGAGGACAGAAGCAAAGGATTCAGCTTGCTAGAGCAGTGTATAACGATGCTGATCTTTATCTACTTGATGATCCTTTCAGTGCACTGGATGCCCATACAGCTGCCACTCTATTTAATGTAAGATTTCATTCTGCTTATTTTCTTTCTTGAAGAAATTTATTGTTTTAATGTTTCATGACAACTTTCCCAGAGGAAAAATGTAACTTAGTAATTGAATAGGTGTCAATGATCAACTGAAGTAAATTGAGTTGGCTGGGTTTAACGTAAGCATGTTTGTATTTGAGAAGATGCCTAGATGCTCCACTGTATTTTTATACTAATTGAGTAAAAAGTATATTAATAATGAATGCAGTTAGGTTGAAATCTTTTCAGTTCAGACTCAAGGATTATGGTGAACCATTATGGTGATTTAGGGTCTCGCATTCTGCAAGACTTGATTCCTAATGAGATCATTTAGAACCATTCAACTTCACCAGCAAACTAAGTTTCTATTGACAAAAGAATATGTATTTCAATATTAATTACTATTAATTGTGATTTGAGAGTTTTTAATGTGAAATATTATTGGTATAGATATTTAAAATTCATTTATTTTTAAAATGTTCGAGCCATATCAATCTTGAATTATTTTATTTTATTTGTAAAATATCACAGCTCAACAATAATATGGTTATGTAACATAAGCTATGATGATGTAAACTTCAAACTTTAAATTTAAACAATAAATTTGTTGAATAAGTTGTTATAAAAATTTAAACTTTATTCCACATATCACTTAGAAATTTGAAAAATACAAAATTAAAATATACAACTATTAAATATTCTTCCATAATATGTGTGTGTATTTTTATGAAGGATTTTATATCATCCATGAGTTCATTTTGCTATCTGTTACAGAAGCACAAGCCTATGTTGATACCTCTTCAACTAAGAGTCAAGGATTAAGAAGTATCAGTTTTGTCAAAATCACTTGAGGCATGATATTGACCTTATCCCTTATATCATACCTCCAAAATTTCACATAACGAAAGAACATATCACATTTGCCAATTATACTCAACCAATTAATTACAACCCTCTAATCTCTTACAATATCTTTATTTTCTACATCCATATGATAGGATTTACAAATAACCAACATTAATCACCCTTACATTTACTGATCTCAATTTAATGACTGTCATCGGTAAAACACAAGAGTCAAATCCCAATAAATTAAAATTCTAACAGTACACATGTAAAAGTTTGGGTGTTGTGAAAAACGGTTCTAGATTCTAATAAATTTAAAATGTTTGCAGGATTGTGTGATGGGAGCGTTAGCTGAAAAAACTGTAGTTTTAGTGACCCATCAAGTGGAATTTCTTCCTGCTGTTGATACGATCCTGGTAAATGCATAACCCACCTTTCTGTTCCATCAATCTTTTGCAGCTCATCAACGAAAAGCTTTTATAAGTTTTCTTTTCAGTGAGTAGTTTGGATATCATAAATTTAAAAAGTATGGCTAACAAAGGCATAACATCTTTGCAGGTGATGGAAGGTGGAGAAATCAAGCAGGCAGGGAGCTATCATCAAATATTAGCAGCAGGGGAAATATTCGAGCAGCTTGTAAATGCCCATAAGGAAGCCATGGTTTCTACCAGTAATGATCCCATGAATAACCAGGCTTCTCCACTTGAAGCTGACATTGGATCTTTACAACTTGCAAGGATGCAAAATTCAAGTGGGCTCGCTATCGAAGAAACTGGAGGAGATATTACATCTAATATGACACAATTGACTGTGGAAGAAGAGAAGGAAATGGGGGATTCAGGATTGGAACCATATATTGATTATATTCGCATTGCGGGAGGAGGAGTACTTTCCGTGCTGATAGTCTTTTGCCAAGGGGCCTTTGTCGTTGGGCAAGTAGCAGCCAACTATTGGCTTGCAATGGCGATCTTGGATCCAAATATTGACAGTGGTGTATTAGTAGGTACATATGCAGGCATTTCACTACTGAGTGGAGCTTTTATCTATTTAAGAGCTCGACTCGTGGTGGTATTGGGATTGCGGGCTTCAAAGGCATTTTTCAATGGGATGTTTACTTCAATATTCAAGGCACCCATGGCCTTCTTTGATACCACACCTGTGGGCCGAATTCTTATCCGGGTAATCAGAACATGCTATGCCTTATAACAAAAAAATTCATATATACAGACAACATGATTTAACAATATGTTATCTCTACAGGCATCATCGGATCTCAGTTTGATTGATTTAGATCTAGCTTGGGGCTTCAGCTTTGTTTTATCTTCGGGAGCAGATTTGATAGGAATGCTATTCATTATTTCTTTGGTCACCTGGCAAGTTCTGGTTGTTGCTGTTCCAGTGTTCTTTGTAACGAGGTGGATCCAAGTAAGATAACTTCATTTCTTTTGGGTTTATCTTTTGCTTCAGTCCCAATTGATACTCATACTTGTTTCAATATATGCAGATGTATTACCTCGCTTCTGCAAGAGAGCTAATGAGAATCAATGGCACCACGAAAGCACCAGTAATAAATAACTCAACGGAAACAGCTCTAGGAGTAGTGACTATCAGAGCATTTAACATGACAGAAAGGTTCAAAGATAAAAACTTGAACCTTATTGACACAGATGCAAGTCTCTTTTTCCACACCAGTGCCGCCACTGAATGGCTAATCTTACGCCTGGAATCTCTTGGAAACATAATCCTCTTTACTTCAGCTCTTCTTCTGGTTTCACTGCCAGCAAGCACCATATCTCCTGGTACAATTCTATTCAGAATGGGTGGCATTTAAACAGAATAGGTGGTATTTAAACAGTATATTCTAACCTTTTGACTTGTTTAGATGACTCGTGAGATGAACCGTTTAAACAAATCAAAACTTACAGCGTATAATTTAATGAATCACCTAAACAAATCAAAGCTTAGAAAATATTGTTTAAGCCGTAATTTCAAGATCTGTTTCCTGCCCATCTAACAATGGGCTGTAAAAATTGCAGGATTTGCGGGACTTGCACTCTCATATGCGCTCTCCCTTACATCCTGTCAAGTGTTTTTCGTTCAGTGGCAATGCAATCTTGCCAACTTCGTGGTTTCTGTGGAGCGTATAAAGCAATATATGAATCTGCCGTCAGAAGCGGCAGCAATCATCGAGAGCAAGAGGCCTCCCATGTCGTGGCCAAACCAAGGCAGAATAGAGTTGGAGAACTTGAAGATAAGATACCGTCCAAATGCCCCACTTGTGCTGAAAGGCATCAGCTGTACATTTGAGGCGGGGAAACGAGTGGGAGTAGTGGGGCGCACAGGAAGCGGAAAAACCACTCTCATCAGTGGCTTATTTCGTCTGGTGGAACCATCGGACGGAAGAATTCTGGTTGACGATGTGGACATTTGCACAATTGGCCTGCGTGACCTGCGATCGAAATTAAGCATCATTCCCCAAGACCCGACTCTTTTCAAGGGGACTGTACGAAGTAATCTTGATCCTCTCGGTCTGTATTCTGACAGTGAAATTTGGAAGGTAATAACTTGTTAATTTCTCATGCTGTTTTTCCCTTTCAAAATCTATGGAGGCCTAACTGCAACATGAAGATGATCTTTTACAGGCACTAGAAAAATGCCAGATGAGCAAGCCCATCGGAGATCTGCCAAACAAACTTGATTCTTCAGGTTATAAATACTCTGCCTCCGTCTGTGTGGTAATTTGTTAAACAGTTTATAATGTTAAATAGATGCTCACCAGTTTAGGCATTGTACTGTGCAGTAAGTCAGGAAGGAGAAAACTGGAGTGCGGGACAAAGGCAGCTCTTGTGTTTGGGTCGTGTTCTCCTCAAACGCAACCGCATTTTGGTTCTGGATGAGGCAACTGCCTCTATTGACTCTGCAACGGATGCCATCCTCCAAAAAGTTATTAGACAGGAATTTCAGAGCTGCACAGTGGTAACAGTTGCCCACAGGGTACCCACGGTTATTGACAGTGATATGGTTCTGGCTCTCTCAGACGGTATGTTCAATATTTCGAGTTTTCTTTAACTTTCGTTTCAGCTCGTAAAGGCCTGTCATAATACTCTTGATGGGTGGTATGTTTGTAGGCACACTTGCAGAATATGATAGGCCAACAACGCTTCTGGAAAACAAATCGTCCTCGTTTGCAAAGCTTGTCGCCGAGTACTGGTCACAGTGCAATCCGTCCGATTACATGTGATTTATCTCTCACTCACAGACAAGCCTTCGTGAAATGAGCTGAACTTCGCATAATCCATATGTCAACCTTCAATTCCACATTCAGCCCCCTAAAGATGGAGGAGCTCAAGACCACTTTCTATATTATTGTTTTGTTTTTAAACATTTTTATGAGTATTATATTTTAAATACTATAATAAATAGTATATATTAAAAAATTTACAATAAAAATAGTCAAATGGTATTTATGGTTTATTAGTTCAACTAAAAATAAGGGGTGTAAGTCAAATTATTAAGTATAGTTTATTGTATTAGAAAAATGGAGAATCAAATTATCTTATTGAGAACCCACCTAAGGGGAAGACTTACCATATGAAGGAACAAGGACCTCCTAACCATTCTATGACTCCCAGACTACAAGCAATGCCAATGCTCTCCACCCTAGAGGTAGAGGTAGGATAATACTATCAACTCTATCTAACACTAGCTGATGCAGCACTACTTTCAGACTTGCACCCCTCAAAAATTCTTCACAACAAAAATTATATCTTCTAAAACCTAAGCAATTAAAATTAATAGCATAACAAGAGTAAAAAATTAATTGAGCTAAGAAACTTGACAGAAACTTCTTATATTAAAAAAAATGTTATTTTTCCACAATAATAGTCACCACACCAAAATAAAACCGAGTTTCTTTTTTTTCTTCCAAAAAAATGTAAGTTTGATGTCTTGGTATCCTGTTCCTGAATCCACCCATCATTAAGACTCTAAACTAACACAACTTAAAAACAAACTAGGGGCAGTTGTAAATTGTCCACAACTTAAAACATTAAACTACTCTAAATTGAAGCCTAAAAATAGTAAGCATCAGTCCTAAAAGATTGGTTTGTTCCCAACCAATTCCATGTACAAGAGGGAGTTGTTAATGCTCCACATTCTTAAAGGTGTTAATGCTCTGCATCATCCTCCCCTGCTCTAAAAAGAAGGTGAGGATCTCTTGGCTCTTCTAGTTCTAGTGCATGAGGTGGAAAAACTTTGCTATACTTAAGTAAGTCAGCTTCTGAGACCCAAGAGTTGTAAGAATCAGGCAAGACAACCCACTTAACAAAATACAACTTATAAGAACTAGATCGAGTAGCCACCAATTTGGTATCTAGTACTCATTCAATCTGCTTTCTTTTCTTCCTTGGCAATTGCTTGGCCCAATTGTCATTTTCCTGCTCATTTTTCTCATCTTCTAACTATTCTTCACTAGTTCTAGCTAAATGTGAATAAAGGAAAGCAACATTAAAGATGGGACTAATGTCCAAATCTACAAACAATTCAATTTGATAAGAATTGTCATTTATCCTCTTAATGATTTTGCATGGTCCAATTTTCTTGGGCTTCAACTTGTTGTAGGCACCTTAGGGGTACCTTTCTTTGCGTAGATGTACCATGACCAATTCTCCTTCTTGAAAAACTTTTTTTTTCCGATGCAAATCAACTTTCTTTTTATATTGTTCATTCATGGACTGCAATTTGAGCCTAACTTGCTGATGTATATCTTGAATATTCTTTAAAAAAATTGTAGCTTCTTGGTTATTATGTGGACTTATTGGCAAATCAACTAAGTCTACAAGTCCTTTAGGATTTGCACCTTATACAACTTGAAAAGGAGACTTACCTATTGATCTATTTATGCTAGAGTTATAGGAAAACTTAGCTTGGGTATCACCAAATCCCAATTGCCAAGGATTCTCCCCAACTAAATACCTCAATAGATTGCCTAGGCTTCTATTCACCACCTTTGTTTGACCATCCATTTGGGGATGGTATGCAGAACTAAATTGCAACCTACTATCCAATTTCTTCCACAAAACCCTCCAAAAGTGACTCAAGAATTTGGTATCCCTATCACTTGTTTTTTTTTTTGGAACACCATGTAACCTCACAACTTCTTTGAAAAAAAAATGTGCCACTTGACCTGAATCATTGGTCTTCTTACATGGTATGAAATGGGCCATTTTAGAGAAACGGTCCACCACCACAAACATTGAATCATTGCCTCTTTGGGTTCTTGGAAGCCCCAAAACAAAATCCATAGAGATATCAATCCATGGCTCCTTTGGCACGGGTAAAGGCATGTATAAATCTGTATTATGGATTCCTCCTTTTGTTGTTTGACACACCCTACAAGCAACAACAAACTTGTTCACATCTCTTCTCATAATGGGCCAAAAGAACTTCTCACTTACTAATGGTAAAAGCAGAGTAGATTTTGAAAGAGGAAGTTTGACCAAAAAAAAAATCGAGAAAACCGTACACATTATTAAAAAAATGCGTATGCATTTAGGATTGTGATCCTAAAAAGAATGTGTATGCACTATCAAACGCATATGCGTTATAACGCGTACGCGTTATATAATGCATACACATTTTATAACACATAAAAATTAATTATTTAAAAAAAAATGCTTTTAGAAACAACGTCGCAGCGTTTTTAGAGCGGCATTATGCGTTCTGAAATCAAAATCGTGTCGCGTTTTGTAAAAGCGATGTAATGCATTTTAAGTTCAAATTCTCAACCCACATGCTGCCTCGGTTTTAGGCTCGGAAAAGGCTTGGCAATCCAAGCCTTAGCCTTTGACCTGCAACTAAAAAACTAAGGCAGATTGAAGAAGAATGTCCAACTTTGACAACATAGATGATGGACTTTTTTTCTGAATGAGTCTATAAAATTAAAACCCATTAGAGAACACAATGTCTACTTTCTAAATATATAATTTTTGTTAAAATTGGATTAAGTTTGTTATTTTTTAATTAATTTCTAAGCAAACTAGGCCTTAAACTTGAAAGATCAGGTTTTTTTGGTTTTTTAATAACTTTGTATTGGTTGATTTTTTGTAAAAAAAAAATTATATGGGACCAAACTTCAGACAATTCTCTACACAATGAAAAAAAAAGAGTAAAAAAATATTTTTTTAGGTCCAATTATATTGTCCGTACACGTTGATTTGAAAAACATCAATTAAGGCCAATAAAAATTTAATAAAAAAAAATATTCAACCAAAAATTACAAAAAATCCAGGACCAAACCATGTTGTGGCTCTCTTTCCTAAAGTGTAAATAATTTTATTTTGGTCAAAAAGTGTTGTCCATACACTTGCTTGGTATGGTAAAAAAAAGGGATTTTTAAAAAGTGGTTTTTATAGATCCTTATCAAAATTTAATTTATATAATTTGGGTATTTTAATAATTTACATATTTGGAAACTAGATTCAAAATTATAAATTTCATATTACTGAATTTTTTTAAAATTCATTGTGGAAGTGCCTCAATTTTTTAGTCCAAGTGTGAAAAATTCTGAAAAACAGCAAAAACATTTCCACTTTTTGAACTTTTTGTGTACCCAACTTCTTGCATCAGCCCCTAATCCAAAGGTAGATTATCTCTTCCAAAGTTCCCACCTAATCCATTTTAGTGCATCTCTTTCACAAGCTTCTCCCTTTGTGATCCAAAGGGAATACAAAGTTGTGATCCCTTAAATAAGAATCCATCTAACAACATGTAGTCTTCAAATGGTTGCAAATGAGTATGGTTTGGACTATTTAAAATTGCCATGATGCTGCTAAAATGAGGATCATTTGCATATTCCTCCTTCATCTCCTCAAAACCAACTAGCCCATGACTCATAACAACCAATGAATGACGTCTTCTACTCAATGCATTAGCCACTACATTGGTTTTACTGCTTCTATGCTGCACAACAAAAGTATAAGCCTGCAAAAATGAAGCCCATTTAGCATGTTTGTGGGACAACTTACCTTGTGAATTTATATACTTCAAAGCTTGATTGTCAGTCATCAAAACAAATTCCTTATGGAAGAGATAGTGCCTCCAATATTTTAATGCTTGTACCACAACATAGAATTATTTATCATAAGTGGTGTACCTCTTTTTAGCTTCATTTAATTTCTCACTGAAAAAGGCAACTGGTTTCCCCTCTTGACTTAACACTCCCCCAATAGCTACCCCTGAAGCTTCACATTCAATTGTAAAAAGTTTCCCAAATTCATGTATGTCAAGGATAGGTGCTTTAGTAACCTTCTTCTTGAGCTATTCAAAACTAATATCAACTGCCTTAGTCCAAGCAAAGACCTTCCCTTTTGTGCAATAAATCAATGGTGCACTTATGTCACCGAAATTCTTGATGAATCTTTTGTAAAAATTTACTAACCTATAGAAGCTCCTTACCTCAGTAATAGTTTGAGGAGTAGGCCACTCAAGTATAACTTTGACCTTTTATGAATCCATACTCAATCCATCTGAAATAAAATTTCCCAAAAATACCAATTTATCTTTGCAAA
>VDFB02302200.1:0-39726 GCA_007258455.2 Sequoia sempervirens | reverse complement strand
GCTATCACTTATACATTCATACCTGTGTTTCACAAATTACATCATTTTCTAAATGCCCTACCAATTGATCCTCCATATAACACATAAATATATGAAAAAAAAAAGCCCACCAAAATTTTCTCAATTGACCTTCCACATCTCTTCGGCGTACCCATTGCACACCAAGGTACAATTGCTAGTTTACAAGCTATCTGCATTTTAGATTTTTAATGAATTAGCATAATGTCGCAATGTAGGAAACGTCTTATCGAAGTGAACGGCTTTATCCATCTCGTATTCTTTTTCAATAGCAAAAAATTCAGACATCTCAGTAATTGTCTTGTATAATTGAGGCATCAGATCAAGATGATGGCGCTCATGGCCCATGATTGAAGCAGCCAAGATTGTGGATACAGTAGCGACTTGCACTTGCTAATTGCTTTATATAGGCTGCGACATACACAAAGCTTTAGAATTGGAAGACCAAGTGCGGCTTGACGACATATTTGTCTTCAATATAAAACTGAAAATTGCTATCAATAAAATCATTTTCAGTGTTTTTCATTTCTTTCAAAAGCGTTTTTCTATGCTGGTCTTTTGTATCCGCTAAATAATATTGGTGTTCATCCCCATCCGTTGGCATTAATGTACCATTGAGCTCTTCGTTTCGTTGTTCCCAGCCAAGCACATGATGCAGGAGAAATCGACCATTCTCGTTTTGGGCATAAGGGCTCAAGCATGATAGCGTATAAGGAGGCCATGTGAGCATCATGCGCGTCCTTTTATTTCTAATATTTGCCTATTTTTTAATTCTCTTCTGCGGGGGGTCCCGACCAGACGAATTCATGGATCTTGGGGGAATTGCCTCGGATGGGGTTCAAACCCGTGAGCTGCGGAGAAACTGGCTCATATTCTGGTTCTGGCCAATACACATTGGAATTCATATTCTTTAAGTCGATTTGCTTGTCTCGAGATTTGTTTTCTTTTTTCATCCTTTTTTTCTGTGTTTTTGTTTCGTATTTATGCAGTGCGGAATAGGGTTTTACCCGAGAGGAAAGCCTGAAGTTCCCGGAAATAAGTGATAGTAGGGAAAAAGAACAAGAGACCAACACGTTTTTTCTTCTCCTCTTTCTTTTCCTGCTGGTTTTTTTATTAAGATTAATAGGAGAAGGTTCGAGATTGAAAAGTGAACATTATTTAATTTTTGTAGAGTATATTTTGAAGTGTGTTTTTGGGTTGTTGTTCTTGCTCTTATGCATATTATTAAAAATATTCTATTTATGCCTTCATAAGCAAGTGTAGCTGAACGGAGGCCACAGAAAGAGCTTTACGTGCTGAAAGAAATACAAGAGACAATGTCTTTGGCAACCAGCAATTGCTGTAGCTAAATGGACGGAGGCCACAAAAAGAGCTTTACGTGCTGAAAGAAATACAAGAGACAATGTCTTTGGCAACCAGCAATTGTTGTAGCTAAACCATTCCAAGGGACGTTTCATCCCTAGAAATTTTCTGCTCAATAAGTGTACTAGATCTGTCAACAATTGAGCTCTCCTCTAAGAAGATAGGGAGAAGGCTACGCTAGAGGGTCTAGAATTCCGAGTACCCACCTCTTGACCCCAACAATGGAAAGAAGTTCTGCATCACTTCTCACATGAGCAATTAAGCCCACTATATTCTTCCTATCATAGCTTTTTGGCAATTTCATTGCTCTTACTTTGTTTTGTTGTTGCTGTCTATAAACAACTTTTCTAGCATTTGAACATGTATTTATGGTTGATTTTAGCATCTAGATGAATGCTTAAGTATCCTTACTCTCCCATAGAAAACTGTTGTAAACATCCCCTTAAAAGTAATGTATATTTGGGGTTTTTGTAATATACCTCTTAACAGTTTTCTTTAGAAAAAAGAAAAAACTGCTTCTTTCCACGCTATCAGGAGTACTGAATGATAGGCTTTGTCTGGACCTTTTCGTTGCAGGGATTGCTTGGCAAGGTCTTACTGCATTTAGCATTGGGAGTGTTTTTGCAAGGGTGGGCTTAAGTGTGACACACTAAGCTCTGACTTTTTAGTGAGTCAACAATAAATATTTTCCGTTTCCGTTTTCCGTTTTCCGTTCAGTTGGGCATTGTCACCGCTGGGCTTCGTACAAGTCACTGTCACGTAGCTGCATCAAACATTGTACTGTTCACTGCTCTCGTGCTCCGATATTTTATGAAGGGAGCTCAAAATTATTGTACGGGGGAAGTTTGAAGATTTGTTCATGTGAAAATGCCAAGTACTCTGAAAAGTAATTTTTTTTCCACGGGTAAGCACGAATTTTCTATAGATACCTAATGCAAAGTAATTTCTTTTTTCTGCTGGTAAGCACGAATGTCTATAGATTTATTTATTTTTTAATTTATATAAAAATGTTTAATATGATTGAATAATGTAATAAATTAATAAGACAAATTTAAGTAAATCTATTGCATTAAAATAATTGATATATATTTGAAATGTTTTTATTTAAAATTTGTTTATAAAGATTAATAATAATAAATCAATTATTATATATTACTTATTTATACATTATATTATATTATAGATTTAGATTTAGACTATAAATGTAAAATTGTTCGTGGTATATTAATATGATTCCTAAAGGTGGGTAAAAAAGATATAAAATAAAGCTTAAAACCATTTTAAAAAGACAATAACAATGTAATAGTTATGAAACAAAATTATTTTTTAAAGAGTTTTTCTTTTATCTAAAAATAAGATGTATATGTGATAAATATGTTGATATGGAAAATTCCGATAAGAAATCTTAAAAATAAATTAGATTATGTGAGATTAGAGAGTTTCACCAAATATAAGCTAATTAAATAAATGTAATTAATTAAATACAAATCAACATATATAATGTGATGATAGTTGAGACTAATAAATCATATTATTGTACTAACTACTTTAAAAATGTAAATGCAAGGGATAAAGATAATCATTCTTTTGATGATAGATTATATTATATTATTTATATATAATATAATATAATATGAACAAGTGCCTATCTAGTATTGTAGTAATTGTATTTATTGGTTAATTGATAAACTATTTGTGAAATATTAACTTAGGGACAACTCAAATCTTACTTTAAAATAATAGCTCTCAATAAAAATATTTCTTTCAAAATAAAATAATCATACCAGTAAATAATTATACCATATCAAATATTATTTAAGTGTACTTATCTATGACTTCTTTATGTTCTTGATTTTTGAATTTTGTAATAAAATATCAAGTATTTCAACTCATAGATTTGTAGAAAAAGTAAATTTTAAGATATTTTTATAACCAATTATGATTTCAATAATCGATGAAAATAAAACATAAAAAATATTATTAATAATTTCATGAATTTATCTATATGCTCATCATCATATGAATTTTAAAAAATAAAATAGATGATAAATTAGAGTTATGAAAAAAACTTCATTTAAGTTTCAATAAGATGCATATAAATAAGTACACATTAAATTAGATTAAATCAATAGATAATTGTAGTAGATATGTGTGTTTTAAAATAATAAATGCTAAAATATAAAAAAGAATGCAATAAAATAAAGTTACTTAGTTTTGTGTTTAAATGTGAACAATTAACTTTGTGTTTAAATGTGAATGCCTTGTGATCAACAAGGGAATATAGGAATATGATAGGGTATAACTCACATTGTAATATGTTACACATTAGAATATTAACAATTAATTTGCATATTTGTACTCCCTTTGTATTCACCCAATTTGTCTCTACTTATTTTACTTTTGCTATTCACAATTGGTGGTAAACTCTTGTTATGTTTCATAGATAAATATATAGAAACAAAATAAATTGACTACAAAAACATTCTCTAAAATAAACACAAAATTAAATAAGAAATAATATAAATATATGAATTTTACCATTATTTTACACATCTATTTTTAAATTAAATTATTTTTATTAATGTAATATACTTTATTATATTTTCACATAAAAAAAAATCATGTTTAATCATTTTATTCTATATATTTCACTAATTTTAGTCACACATTTTTTATTAATAAAAAATCCAAATTATGAAAAATTCTTAAATTTATTTAATATTTTCAACATTATATTACACTTGATTTTTGTTGTTGCAATTTTCTTTTAAATGAATGGTGGTATTTTCTAATTTTGATTAATTGTAATTATTTTTCTAGTTTATTCATTACTGATATTTTCTTTCTATATTTCTTATATTTTATAAATATAATTCATGTGTATTATTTCATCTATTCTCTTATAGATATATGTATATTAAACCATTATATTCTTAGATAATAATAGTAAAAATTTTCAAAAAATATCAAAATAATAGCAAAATTGGAGGAAAATTGATTAAAAGAAATGCCAAAATAATAGTTTACCATCAATTTCCTAAAAATCCACCCATAACACCCCAAATTTTAACCAATCACATTCAAGAAAAATATTTTTTCAAATTTCAAAAGTTAAATATTTACATGTTCACTTTACAAATATTAAATTTTATTTAAAAAGAGTATTTTTTTTAGTTTTTAATTGGTTCAAAACCAACTTATTAATAACTAATTAACAAAACTCATTGCAATAGTATTGCTATGGAAAGTACTAGTAAAATAGTATATAATATAATAGAATAAATAATATGTTATATAAATATATAATAATATATAATAATTTAGTATATATAAATAATATATAAAATATTATTATTGTCTTATTATATATTATATTATATTATATGTAATATATATACATATTATATATATAATAGAATTTGTTTTTTCAATATGAGCATCACAATAGATCTCAGTTTGATTTGTGGTTGTCATGGTAGGGTTTAAATGAGCACTCATTTGTAATGGAAGACTAGGATCTCAAGTAACTCATGTAATAAAAAAGATTGAAAAATAAAGATTAGAAGTTTAGATTTAGATTAAAAATGTGAAAATTTTAGTGGTATATTAGATCTAAAATTAAACCTTAATATGATTTTAAGGGTGGGTGAAAAAGATATAAAATAAAGCTAAAAATCATTGTCAAAGACACAGTAATGAAACAAAGTGATTGTAACATTTTTTTTTCTTTTATCTAAAAGTGAGATGTATATGCCATACATATATTGATATGGAAAACTCTGATATGGATAAGAAATATTTAAAAAAATAGTTTGTGTAAGGTAGAAAGGTTCACCAAATATAAGCTAATTAAATAAATGTAATTAATTAAATATAAATAAAGGTATATTATGTATGATAGTTGAGACTAATAAATCATATTACGTACTAACCATTTAAAAAAGGTAAATGCAAGAGATAAAACAATCATTATGATGATAGATTATATTATTTATATAAAATAATTTATATAATATAATATATTAGAATAAATAATATATGTTATATATAAATATATAACAATATACAATATTTTTTTAAAACAAGGGGTAAAAACTTTTATTGGAAATCGTAAAAGAGCATTACAATAAAAACCAAGGGAGTTAGCCCTTCTAGAAACAAGGAAAACCCACAACATAAAACAAATTCAACTATCCCCATGTATCCTCCTATCCTCCTCAAAGAACCGGTCCAAATTCAGACGCAGCTCAGGGTTAACCTGACTCCAATCCTCAACCTTCCAACCACTATCATGCTCAGAGGCCCATTTGGCCAAGCAGTCGGCAACACGATTCCACTCCCTTGGGATGTGAACAAAGGATGCCTCCTCCATCCAAGAACTAACCTGTAGAATCTACTGAACCACCGAAGCCAACTGCCAATTTATATCAGATATCTTTCGCTCATTCAACAGATTAATCAAGATCTATGAATCAGCTTCACATATAACCTTTCTCCATCCCAAATCAAGGGCCCTCTCAATAGCATAAAGAATCACCAAACCCTCCATGAATTTAACAGTCTTCACCCCCTCATGTATAGAGAACAGAAAAATCACCGACCCAGTTGAGTCCCTGCCAACCCCACCAATCCCAGCAGGCCCAAGATTTCCCTTAGAAGATCCATCTGTATTGATCTTTAAAAATCCATTTGGAGGTAACTACCTTCCAACCCATTGAACTCTCTTTTTCCCATGCCTGCAGTTCCTGGAGCTGACAAAAGAGGAATGAATTTCTTGAAGACCCAGTCTGGCCACCAACTCAGCATCACCTCTCTCCAAGGGGAAAACCACATCACACTTAGCCAAAATCAACTCCTGCACCATTCCTAACATACGCATCCACACTTGTCGACCCACCAACTTTTGATCACGAAAAATCTGGCAGTTCCGCTCCAGCCATATTTTCCAAAGCAGAAAGGTAGGGCCCACATACCAAACATCCTGCAAAAAGGAAGCCATAGAAGGAGGTCTTCCCATACTATCCCAGAATTTAAATAAAGAGCAAGCATGAATACAAGGAAGCTTCCACACCTCGCACCACCAATGCCAAAGTTGCACAACAAAGGGGCAACAGAAGAACAAATGTGAAGAATCCTCTTTCACTCTCCCACACAAAACACAAATTGAATGTCCTTGGAATCCTTGTTTACGAATGTTATCCCAAGTCAAGCACCTATTCCATGCCAAATTCCAAACAAAGCAGTTGCATTTTGGCCATGAGAGTTTATTCCACACCCTTTTCCACCAATGAACCTCTGCCCCAGTCAACTTCTGAGTCAATAACACCTGATAACCAGAAGCAACAGAATAAACCCCCTTAGGATTATGGGTCCAAGCAAGAATATACTCTTCCAGAAGAGAACTACAACTCCTACTATAAATAATATTGTGAAGCTCAGCACTTTCTTCCGCAAGTCCCAACCGTCACCTAGATCTCCAACGAAGCCACCCAACCCACCCTCAAAAGAAGTTTACACTTGAAGTCACTCACCCTAGTATCCCCATAATAGTGGTTTACAATTTTGGCCAAGTGGACACCGAAATTATTATTTTTAACTAAATCTCACATCTGTGCACCTATAGCTTAATTCAAACCGTGAGGAATTTTGAAGATGGTGCAAACTAGAGTCTCATCAATTTTGTCTATAGATTCTAAAAAATATTTTTTTTCTCAAAATTTTGGAATCAAATTGCACTCTTTTCCATCTCCCTACCTAAAATAGATTTTTTCAAAAACATCATTTTTAAAAAGTGATTACCAATAACTGTATAACGTGATAACTTTTTTTTCCATGAAGGATAAAATTCTAATTCTTTCAAATTTAGATTTGTAACTTTGATATCTAGTGCTTCCACTTGTTAGATAGTTTTTTATTGAATATTTTTCCTTAATCAAGTTTCAAAGTCAAACAGAACATAACTGTAATAATACCGCCGAATCGTATAACATGTAACTTTTTGTATATGTCAAAAATTTAATTTAATTTTTGTTGGATCAAGGACTATATTTGGTGCACCTTATATTTTCAAAAAAAAATTGATAATCTTCTATTTTTCCACATGTGAAGAACAAAGAAATTTATTTTCGATGAAAAACCTATGTTTAATAAAACTTAAAAAACAAATACATAACAAAACCAAAGCATATTAAAATTATATTCATTGGATAGCTTGTTCTGAGGAATACCATAATCATTTGAAATAAATTTTAAATGAATTCATTTGATCCCCCAAAAGCTAAATCAAAAGTGATTTTTTATCAGCATTTTGATAGGTGTAAAGGAGACGCATTTATAGGTATGGTTTAAAACTAGCTAGGTTCTATCCAAGGGGGTTTGATCTAAGGTGATTTGATCAAACCCTCTTCAATTGGAATCCTTAAAATGGAACTTTTTAAGGCTTAAATCATTATATTTTCTAAAAATATGTGATTTCAGCTAAAATTTGTTCCTCTCAGGAATTGTAAACCACTATTATGACAGCACCGCTAGACTAGCCAGCCACGAGAAATCTCTGGAACAAAGGAAGCATGTTGGGGAGTTGAGAAGTTAGAGGAGGGAATCCATCCCAAGAATACGACCAGAAAAGAGCATCAGTGCCCCTTCTGCAAATCCAAAATAAACCATCCTTGATGACCTTCGCACCCTTCTGAAGAGTATTCCAAATCACCGAACCTTTCCCTTCAAGAGGGTAACGAGGGAGATCATGTCGAGGAATCCCCAGGAAATAATTATGAGATAAAATTCTGGCCCACAGCTGATCCTGCTCCACACACCATCTCCAGAATAGCTTAGCAGCCACAGCTACTCTGGACAACGCAAATTGGCAAAAACCAAGACCACCAAATTGCGTTGGGCTACAACAACATCCCACCTAACCAAGCTCCAGTTTGAAGACGACTAACTTCCAGCCCATAAGAACTGCCTTTCAAGGGAATCCAACTCCCTAAGAAAACCCATCGGAGCCACCTGAAGCATACAACGGTAAGTAGGGAGAGCCTGCACCAATGACTTGAGAAGTTGAACCCGCCCAACAAAAGACAACCATCTATGGGTCCAATGATTAACTTTTGCACGAAGCTTATCAATAATATTCTACCAAGAACCCTTGGGGAGTCGGCGAACATAAATTGACTGTATACCCAGATACGTCAAAGGGAGAACCCCAATTTGAAACCTCAAGATATTAGCAATTCTTCTCTGAATGGGGGTCGGCGTATTGAAGAAGAAGATGGATGATTTCTCCTCATTAATCAATTGCCTCGAAGCAACTAAATAAATGTCCAACACTTGCCTCAAATTGGTAGCTTCCCAAATAGTGGCCAACCCCATCAAGGCAGTATCATCAACAAATTGTAAGTGAGATTGTAGGGGAAAATCTCCGCCCCATCGCCAACCCTGAATGATGCCAAGCTCCACATTTCTTTTCAACAAATGTCCAAAACCTTCCACAAGAAGCAGAAAAAGATACAGAGAAAGAGGATCCCCTTGGCGCAAACCTCTAGAAGTGCCAAAAAGTTCAGAGTGATCTCCATTTATCATAACCGAGAAGGATACTGACGTGACACAACTCATGAACCATTGGATCCACTCCTCATCAAAGCCAAAAGAAACAAGGATCTTCCACAGGAAAGACCATCTAACCCTGTCATAAGCCTTTGCCATATCCAGCTTAATGAACATTGCCTTCTCATGGGAGCTATACATGGAATGAATGGTCTCCGTAGCAATGACAACCTCGTCAAGAATTTGATGACCTGCCACAAAACCACTCTATTCCTCCGAAATCAGCACTTTAAGCCACTTCTTCAACCTCTCAGCCATTAACTTGGATATGATTTTATAAGCCACATTGCAAAGAGAGATAGGCCAGAATTGAGATAACCTATCAGCCCCATCACACTTGGGGATGAGAGCAAGGAAGGTGGAATTTAGGGCACGAAGCATTTTCTTATTCCTCTGGACTCAAGGACAATCACCAAAAGATCCAACTGAATGATATCCCAAAATTCTTGAAAAAAATCAATCAGGAAACCATCGGGGCCAGGAGCTTTACCCCTCTTCATCTGAAACACAATCCCCTCCAGCTCATCAAGAGAGATCTCTTTCATCAGATACTCATTCACCTCCCTAGAGACCAATTGAGGAATACAAGAAAGAACCTGTGCTTCCTCAACAGAGCCCCCCCGTGAATCCTCCCTAAATAAAGCAGCAAAATATTGAGAAGCCTCAACAGAGATTTCCTGAAACGAGGCGACATTCCCCCCTATCATTCACCAGAGCAGAAATGGAATTACCATGCCTCTTGTCCTTCACATAATTGAAGAAGAAAGTAGAGTTTTTATCACCCTCCTATAGCCATTCAACTCGGGCCTTTTGTTTCCAATAGATCTCTTCCTGCAACTCCAATTCCTCAACCACTTTCAGAGTCCTAGCCTCCTCCCTCAGAAGATCCTTAGAAGCCCCATTCTTATGAATCAACCGCGCAATATTATTCAACTCATCCTGAGCAGCAACCTTATCATGAAAGATATTACCAAAACATCTTCGATTCCACCTTTTAAGCTGATATTTGACAAACTGAAGAAGCTTGGAAAAAGTGTACATTGCCGTACCAAAAGGTCTCCCAATCCTCCACCACACAGCCACCTGGTCATGAAGAGTAGAATCCCGTAACCACATAAGCTAGAATTTAAAGGAGGGAGAACGAGGCGCCCGAGCAAAAATAATATTAAGCTTTATGGGCCAGTGATCAGAACCTCTCCAATCTAGAATTTTAGATCTAGCAGACCACAAGTCTCCAACCCAATAACAGGAAACCAAGAATCGATCAGGCCTCTTGGCAACACAACTCTCACCAATTCTCCTATTATTCCAAGTGAAACGACCATTACTGGGCTGAATATCAATAAGATTTAAATCTGAAATGCTATCCCTGAATAGCAGAGCAGAAGGCTCCAACCTAGCAATACCACCTCTTTTTTCAGACAACTCCACAATAGCATTAAAATATCCAGCCATAATCCACAGATGGAAAGGAGCTAAGCTATGAACAAAATGAAGATGGGACTAGAGAAGCTGTTTACCCTGAAACTCAACAGGTGCATACACATTAGAGAGGAGAATACAATCACCAGTCTCAAAACAAGAGGCAACGAAGGACATAGAGAATCTAAAGGACGTCCACCAAAGAGGGAAAATCTTTTGAGGGTTCCAAAAGCAAGCCACCCCCCTGGAAGCACCAAGAGCCCCCACACACTAGCATTCACCATATTTCCACAGCTTAGGTGCCATGTCCAACATATTATCCACAGATAATTTAGTCTCTTGAAGAAAAAGAACATCCGGAGAATGATTCCTAACCAAATCACGAACAAATTTTTGTCAAGGGCCACTATTCAAGCCCCTTACATTCCATGAGAGAACAATCATTTTTGGGGACATGAAAAATGCGAATCCAGAGTCTTGACTGATCCTGACTCCACCAAAGTTTTTCCAGCTAATTTAATCTTATCCATATCCTTTTTCCTTCCTAGCTTGGAGGTCCTCTCACCAACCCCTTTCTTTAGTTCCTTTTGCAAAATAGCCAAGCGAGAAGAGGACAAAGAGCTCTTACCCACTTCCGTACCTTCTTTCAGGGGCAATGGAGATCCACCTCCTCCACTCTTCATAGCTCCAATAGTAGAATCTTGTTCAGCCTGGACAACCAATTGTTGAACCGTATCCATTTGCCCAACACCAGCCTCCTGCACAACCTGCATAGCTTCCAAAGGAGGCCTGTCCTGTCTTGTACCCAAAGTTCCTTGAGCCAAGTTCATCAACCTCAGATTCATTTCCTGCTGGCTGAGATCATCCAACACCTCAAACCTATTAAAAGTGTCATCATCCTGCCTCTCCCTCAAGGTTCGCTTCTGCCCTCGATTCCTATTGCGAGCCTTGACAGGGACATAACCATCATCACCGTTACCATCACCCAGAATAGGCTCCTTCCCCTTATCAACCCTAGGCAGATTGCAAGAAGGCTGAGAAGGTTGGGGTGCCATAGGCTTAGCCCTAGGGAACCTACGCTGCAAGTGACCATATTCATGATAGAAACGACACCGAAAAGGTAGGGTTTCATAATCAAGTTGTTGTACCCAAGTATAGGATCCATCACTCACTTCAATAGAATCTGGCAATGGCTTGCTTAAATCAATTTCTACATAGATACGAGCAAAATTCAATACCTTTTTCAAATTGTGTTTGCTGTGAAGACCCAATAGGTTTATCGAGCATTGAAGCCACCAAATGCAACACATCAAAATGCAACACATCATCCCACCAGCACTCAACCAGAAACCATGACAACCGAACCCAAACTGGAATCTGACTTGGTAGCGCCTCAGTCGAGTTGAAGCCTGCATGCCATGGCTTGATAAACAATCCCACCTGGTTATAAAAATAGGGACCACCATCAAAGACCCGATTCCAATCAGAATGCAATCAAATGAGACCATAAAATAGTTTTTCACAAGGTGTCTAATCTCCATCTCCCCCTCCAGCATCCATGTCCACTGGGCCCAAGATTCCAAAAATAGCAGTGAAACTCTCAAACCCATGAACTTGTAATAAAAGGAGTGCCTAAAATAGTATTCAATATCATCTGAAAGCATCTCCATCAGAATAATCAATTTTGGTCTCTCTTTGCATCTTTCCAAACACCCATTAATCTTTGTTATCTGGGAACCACTAATCAGTCCTAGATCATTCTTCTCCGTCTCTGGTGAAAATAGTGTATTGTCAAAAACATTCCCACCATGCACTCAAAGATTTGAACCACATGTTGATCAAAAATCCAATTTGGGGCTAGCCCCGGATGTTTCCCCACATGGCATAGCTAAAATAAAAAACCCCAGCATGCATGCAAGCCCCCAGGTCACTATTGCAAGAAAAGGAAAAACCCCAAGGGAAAGAACTAACCCCCTCCACCCAGAAGCCACCCAAGTGGCAGCAAGAAAGCCTCCAGAATAGAAAAAACCCACACAGCAATGGGAAGAACCAAGGCCCCACAAAATGGTCGGCCAACCAAGCAACAACCCCAAGACAACTCACCCTCACCATAGACCCATGTGGGTAGAGGAGGAGAATAGGCACCAAGACAAGTTGTACACAACGCGACAACACCAAAGAGGAGTCCCCAATGGTAAAGAGGGAGCTCGTGCCCAACACAATGGATGCCAACCCTCACACAGCAGTTGCCAACATAGGAAGAAGGATCCAGAAGAAATTTTAGTAGATGATACCCCTGCCACAGACCCCGAATGCAGCAAAATACCCCCCACAATGCAGCAGCGAACATAACACAGAGAATGAGCTAGGGCATAGATGCCCTAGCTCGGGTTACAGAGCATGTGAACGCCATCTCTTTTTCACCTTAACCCAAATTGAAGCATCTCATTTTCTTCCACTATTAAGTCTTCCCTAGTGGGAGAGATTCTAGGAGAACCACAAACCAAATGTTCATGATATTCAAGGGTTGCTTCTTCTAAAATGACTTCATTTCATGTAAGGGAGTTATCAATGGTTGAATTGTCTTATTCATCAATAGTGGGGATATTAGGAGAAGGCTCTACATGATTTTTATGATTTTTCATGACTTTATCTTTTTTCTTTAAGGTCTCATTCTCTTGTGCCATAGTTTCTACCCTAGTAGGAGAGCTTTTAGGAAAGTGACAAACAAGAGGTTCATCACATTTCATGGTTAGATGTTGTATAGCAACTTCATCAAAAATAGGGGAGACATCAAGGGAAGGACAACTATGATTTTCATGTGTTCCAATGATTGGATCCTCTTGTTCAAATAGGCCCTTCCAAATGTTAGGAACATTAGGAAGGAGAGAAATAATGGTATAATTCTTAGTCATTGGATATTTTGATACCAACATATCCTCCTTACAAATGTGTTTTTCATGATTGTTCACGATTGTATCCTTATTCACTAAATCATTTTGACAAACCGGGGAGGTGTTGGGAGATGAATGGAGACTAAGTAAAGTGGTGGAAATGAATTCATCTTTGATTTTTATACTATCTTCCCAAGGGGAATGAGGCAAAGGGAAAACAAGACCTTCATGATTATCAACAATTGTATCTTCTTTCACCAAGATACCTTTGTCACTAAAAGGAGAGGTATCAGGAGAAGTGCAATTATGATCATCATGATTATCTATGTTTGTATTCTCTTCTATCACATCATCCTCACAAATAGGGGAGATAGGAGGGGTGTAAGTTTAAGGAAAGCATTAAAATTTTCACTCTCTTGTGGTAAGAGACTCTCATAACTATGGAATACATTGAATGAATGAAAAGCATGCTTATTAACTAACTTTTTCTTTGAAAACTTGGAAAAGACCAAAACTAATAGTTTTGAACAATAATCTATGCAATGCAATGTAAAGGCCTAAAATGAAATACAATTTTTAGATTTCAATGAAGGTAATGTAATGATTACTTTATGCAATGATCTAAAAATGAAATGTTGTGAAAGCAAAAATGGAATTAAGCAACGCATGAAATGAATCACTTTAAGATAGATTTAGTAAAATGCATGAAATAGAAAGTCAATCCACTAAAATAGATAACCAATGCCAGCAAAAAAAAGCACAAAAATGTTGATTCAAATCCTGAAAACTACAATCTAAAATTCCATAGGGACTAAGATGCCAAGGAGGGGGTCTTAGTCCTCTTGATGAAATTTGAAGGTTTCAGAAGCTGAAATAGATAGAAAATCACTGAGATAGGGTATTGCAATAGAAAACTATAGAGGGACTAAGATACCACCAAGGGATTTTTAGTCCTAGTAATGGTTTTTAACAGAAAATTAGATGATTCTAGGTTGATAAGAGTGTTCCCAGGTTGCCTACCTAGGGACCTAATTTTTGGAAATAGAAAATTGTGCAAATGAATGCAAGAAAAAGTAACTAGTGACAAGAAATTGGATACAAAAGTGAATGCAATTAATTTTGAATGTAATAAAAATGTTTCTATATGCAATTAGGATGATGAAAAATGCACTTTTTAGTTTTTAAATGAGATAAAATGATGCAAAAAAAAGTAAAAAATGCAACCTATATGCACTTTCACTAATGCAAATATGAGAAACCCTCTATGCAATTTCACTAATGCAAGTTGTAATGAAAGAATGAATGAAACCTAGATCTAGGGACTTTATGGACTCAAAATCAAAAAATGAATGCTCAAGAAGTTGGGTTCACCAAAATGATGAGTAGAAAAATGGATACCTAAAGATATCACTCTTTTTCCACCAATCATTCACTAATGTCCTAGGAATCCTAATTGGATTGGCTAAAAACCTCACAAGGTGAGTCAATTTCACAATTAGGAAGAACCTAGGAGGGGGTTCTTTGAATTCTAAGGGGTTCACCACCAAGTGAATGCTTGGAAAAGAGAATTTTGGAAAACACAATGTGATATGCAGAATGACCTATAATTAGAAATGTAACCTAAATGAGACATGCAAAAAATGAAATTGTGCAATAGGGAGATGTGATATGTGTACCTAGGAAGATTGGAGATGTTGTGAGGATTCTAGAAATGTAAAGAAGTTGTTGAAAAGTGTTATGGAGGACTAAGATACCCAAAGTGGTGTATTAGTCCCACAACTATTTATTCGAGCAAATGCGACGTCTTTAAATGTCAAAATAGAATCTCGAGGAATCTCTAAAAAAACCCTATGGAGGAATAAGATGGCCAAGGTGTTGGAAACACAAGGGAAGACAACTGAGAGGGGGGTGAATCAATTGTCACAAAAAATTAAAAATTATTAACTTTATTAACCCTTAATCTCATATCTGATTAATAACCATGAAAGCAAAAACCATCAACACATCAGAAACATATAACACCAAGATTTTTACATGGAAACCCTATTAGGGGAAAATCCATGGTGGAGGTCACTCCACAAGATTATACCCTGTTAAAAGTATAAAGAATAAAATGGAAAATGCACATGCATTTAGACACACTTCCTAGATCTCACTGCTCAAATACAACAAGGATTACTACCCAAAGGAAGACACACTATCTTACAAAAATATTTGGATTACATCTGAAGTGATTTGAACTAACAAAATAGCATCTGCTAATACTTGATTATAGTTCTAGTTAAGCACATGAATACTTCTTCACTCTTCTTCACTCTTCTTCACTCTTGTTCACACTTTGCTCTACCTTTGAATGATTTAGAACATTATTCGCACACACACACATTTGACATAATTTAAATGGTATAAAAAATATCTTATATATCCGTAACAAGAAATTAAATTGTTACATGTCGGCTTCAAAATAATAAAATGAATACAAACTATCAGTCCAAATCAATAACAATTATTAATGTGAATCAACCAAGGTTGACCACAACATAGTGAAGACCCAAAATAACATCCTTGAACATGAACCACCTTCAAAAATTATGCCACGAAGATTCACAACATGCTACAATCACCTTGTTGGCCATGAACATGAAAAACATGAACACACAAGATAAAATCTCCAATCATGAGCACAACGATCAATGCAGATGTGCAACAAAGATAGAGTATAATCTAGAAACATCCAAAAACATCATGAATCACTAGAGAAGCATCCAAAACAACTGAACTTACTGAAATCACATTATCTCCAATTAGGAACACCAACTGAAGCAACAAAAAAACTATAAGAATATAAATCTTCATGCGGATCTGTAAAACTCAACATGGATAAACTAGATATACTCAACAAGAAACCCTTTAGTACAAAACCTCTGATCATCAATTTACTAATCTCACCGACATATTGAACTTCACTTCACCACTGACAACCTGCAACTCATTTCATTACAATTTTCTCAATATCCTTGACATATACAACTTTTAATGACTTAATCCTAATAGTGTTGACATCAATGACAACCACATATCAGCAACACAACCACAACATCCAACAATCTCCCCCTTTGGCATTGATGGCAACACATGAAGTGAAAAAACTCCATCAACGCAACTAACTCTTAGCACTTTCTCCCCCTTAGGTTTTGACTCTTTTCTCCTCAACTCTTTCACATGACTCTTGACCCTACAAGGTTCTTCTCCCACATAAATTTTTTCACATTACTCTTCTCCCCTTTTGACATCAATGAAAAAGATCTATTTTCTCCACAAAAAATCTAAACCACATATTTGAACATCTAACTACTCCCCTTGAGTAGCAGCCACTACAACATCAATCTAGATCAAGATATGACTATGACATGCACAAATTGATGCAAGGAAATGCATATTAGTTCTGATTAGGAGGGGTAATTACCCCTAACTTCACTATGAGATACTCAAAAGTATCCTTAGGCAACGACTTGGTAAAGATTTCTTTAATTTTCTCCTTACTAGGCACATACTCCAATTTGACTTCCCTTCACTCACCTTGTCTCTCAAAAAGTGAACTTGATAGATATATGCTTTGTCTTTGAATGCAGCACCAGATTCTTAGAAATGTTAATATCACTTGAATTATCATAAAATATAGCAATAGGCTCATCATACACAACTCTGATATCTTTCAACATCTTCTTCATCCATAATAATTGAGTACAATTGTTAGCAAAAATAATGTATTCCACCTCTGTAGTAGATAAGGAAATGACATTCTACTTTTTACTTACCGATGAATCAGCTTCTTTCCCAAGAAAAATGCACCACCTCTATTACTTTTTCTATCATTCACATCTCATGGCCAATCAACATCAGTAAAGGAACTCAAAGAAATATCATCATCTTTAGGATACCACATGCCAAAATCAATTGTTCCCTTCAAGTATCTAAAAATCCTCTTCACAGCAGTCACATGAGATTCCTTAGGATCAACTTGAAATCGTGCAAAAATACACATGAAATTCATGATATTAGGTCTAGTTTGAGTCAAATAAAGTAATTCACCAATCATTGATTTGTATCTGGTCTGATTTGTCTTTAGAGAATCATCATCTTGTGTCAACTTACATCTGGTCACCATGAGTGTACCAATTAGCTTTGAACCTTCCATACCAAACTTCTTCAATAATTCTTTCACATATTTGGACTGAGATATAAATATCCTTTTATCTAACTAAGTAATTTATAATCCCAAAAATAATTTCATTTCTCCAATCATAGACATCTCAAATTCACTCTCCATCTCATTAACAAACTTCATTCACAAAAAATCATCTCCTCCAAAAATGATATCATCAACAAAGAATTCCACAATCAAATCTTTATCATCATCAATCTTGAAATAAAAATTACTATCAACAGTACCTTTGTTAAATCCAAGCTTTAGCAAATACTTGTCGAATCTGGCATACCAAGCTCTAGGGGCTTTCTTAAGTCCATACAATGCTTTCTTCAATCAACAAACCATATCTCCCTGATCAGTCAATTGAAATCCATCAGGTTGCTCAACATACACTTCTTCCAATTCTCCATTTAGAAATGTTGACTTGACATCCATCTGATAAACCTTGTAGTTTTTGTAAGCAACATAAGCAAGAAATAATCTCACAGCTTCAATTCTAGCAATAGGGGAAAAAGTCTCTTCAAAATCAATTCCTTCCATTTGAGAATATCCTTTACATACCAATCTTGTTTTGTTTCTGACAACTTCACCTTTCTCATTTAGTTTGTTTCTAAAAACCCATTTAGTTCTAGTTACATTTTCATCCTTAGGTCTAGGAAAAAGAATCCATGTATCATTCTTCTCAATCTGCTTTAGCTCCTCTTTCATTGCTTCAACCCAATGCTCATCTTTACATGCTTCATTCACACTATTACGATTAGTCTTTGAAATCAAACAATATTCTTTTGCAATCTTTCTCCTAGTCTAAACAAATTTGTTCTTATCACCTATGATTTGATCTTTTGAATGATTCAATCTCACATACCTCAGAGTCTTAGGATGTTCTTTAACTTCAGGCTCTTGTGATCTTTCTTCTATAGTTTCACTAGTTTTTCCTTCCTCTTTATTTTCTTGATTCACCAAAATGATTTGAAATTGATTTGCAGTCTGAACTTGCTTTTCTTTGTTTGTACTATCATTTTGATCATCAGAATCATATCCATAGGTTATGGATGGTCTAGCTATGTCTTCATCAACCTTAACATTTACACTTTCAACCATTTTCCTCAACCTCTTATTGTAACACCGGCCTTGCTTTTAGTAGAATAACCCAAAAAGATTCTTTCATCACTCCTAGCATCAAACTTTCCTATATCTTCATCTCTTTTGATATAGCATCTACTCCCAAATATTTTGAAATATCTAACAATAGGTTTATGACCATACCATAGCTCATAAGGGGTCTTACCAGTATCACCTTTGATTTGTACCTAGTTGAGAGTGTAAATAGAAGTACTCACAACTTCTCTCTAGTAGATATGAGGGGAATTTCCTTCTAGCATCATAGTTCTCGCAGCTTCTTCAATTTCATGTTTTTCCTTTCCACAACTCCATTTTGTTGAGGGGTCCACAGTGCAGATAATTGCCTCCTTATTCCATATTCTTCACAAAAAGAATTAAACTCACCAGAAGTGAATTCACCACCTCTATATGATATCAGAAATTTAATCTTTAGACCTATCTTTGTCTCAACCATAGCCTTAAAGATCTTGATCCTTCTCTCGAGCTTCAAATTTCTCCCTTGAGAAAGTAATGCACATCATTCTAGAATAATCATCAATAAGCAACATGAAATCCCTATATCCTTGTAAACTTATGATTCTAGAAGGACCACACAAGTTGGTATGCACAAGCTCCAAAAATTCATTTGAACAATGTTGTTTTCTCTTAAATGAAATTCTAGTTTGCTTCCCTAACTGACATTCCTTGCATATAACATTAGTAGGTTTCACCAACTTAGGTAGATCTCTCACAACCTTAATTGAACTTATCAAGTGAAAGATATTACCTTTTGTTTTTGTAGCTGATGCAATCACATTTCTGGAACTTCCCAATATTTTGCAATTTCCATCTATTGGTTTCTTTTTACACTATAACCAAGTTTGTCTCATAATCTACCTATGGGATTTCCAATCCCAATCAAGGGCAGCTCGAAGGACCTGGACCAACTGACGAGGACTTTAAGAAACCTCCTACACTTTGGGCTCTGCAAGACTCGAGGGGGTGATGCCTTAATGTGTTTATAACCTCTACACCATTATTATAAACAACATTAAAAATAATAGATAATATCACTTAATAGCTCAACAAAATAAGACAACACTCTAATAAATTGGTTGTTTATCAGCAATATCAACTACTTGGAGCATGAGATAACTACAATACAAGGTAGTATAAAATAGTCATTGATTTTCAATTTGTAGAAAGCTCTAGGAAAAGACAAGCAAACACTGAATCATATGGGTGATTACAACTTAGACTAGTGCCATATATCTATTGGGTAGGAGTCAAATTTATAAGCATATAAAGGCATATAATAGATTTAACACATAACATATGAGATCTTTGACAACATTACATTTTAATATCATCAATATGTATTCAAACTCAATACTACTTACCAGATCCTTATATAGTACATATCCTCCTATAATCCCATTCAATCACTTTAATTCATTCTTTGAATTAAAGCCAAAATGAGGATTATACACACCACAACAGTGAGATGTATAAAACAACCCTTGGTAATTTTATTCAAGGATCAAATATGCAAGTACAATAGAGAAACATGAGTTTGAATTCTTCATTTAAAATAAAATGCTAATACTATTATACAACATTAAACCTCCATGAACTCAAAACCTATTATAGACTGACACAAAACTTAAGTTGCATTTCTCTTTAGATGCATCAGACTTTACAAATTGCTCTGCAACTTCACCAAGAATAAAAAAAAAGTTATCTAACTTGCTCCCTTGTACCTCTGGTCTTGAAATCCTTCTTATAGAGAATGAAGGAGCAACGAGCATCAGACTAGAAAGTACACATGCCATTAGCCGATTGGCACACCTAGAAAAGAGTTGATGCAACAATAAATATCACCAGAAACCCACGCCATGACTACCATTAAAACAACACTGGAAATCCATTGCAACCACAACATCTGAATCATTGAATTTTTTTGTGCTAGCAAACATCCTTCTTGCCATTTAAACTTCACCTGCCCACCTTCACAAATGGATCCAACCATGCCTTGGCCCTGACTTTAAACTCCAGCCATCGATCCTTCAGTTGAATCGAATTATCGAATGACCACCTTCAAAACTAGCTGACACAATCGCAGTGTGGCAGACAAGGGCTCATCACACCATATGCTGATAAATAAATCCACGTGATAGTTTCCCGTGATATCACAATCCTACAACTTTTGATCGCATGATGGCAGGCAACCATTGTTCTTGAACATCGGTGATCTTGTCCCTTCAAAACAGCGACCGACCTTACCAATAATTATTGAGCATCCCTTTCATTAAGATTAAAACATCTCTGTTGATTTGCAGCATGTGCATCCCACAAATTCTTTAGTAACCTTCCCTTTTACTCCTTCAACCCCATTGACTGAGACATGTGGCATTCGCTCACAATATCGCAATCCTTCAATTTCTAATCACAGGATGGCGGGTAACCATTGATATCTGATGAAAAATAATCGACAACACACAAACTTATCTCCATCGTCCCCACCAAGGAAGAGACATGTGGCGCCAGCCGATGATATCGTGATCTTGCAGTTTTGGATCACGGGATGGCAAGGAACGATTAGGATGCGGCCGGACTCAACCTTCAACTTTTCCATAGATTTTCCTTGACTTGACTAGTTGCCCTATTTTCTCCGTCCTTGCGCATTTAATGAACTTCAACGGCCTTATCAAATATATTATTTTAATTTTTTTTGCTATGGAAGAAATAAAACATTTAAAATACATTGCACAAAAAGTTCCTTGGGCCCCACCCTGTACACGTGGCAACACCATGTTGCTTCGCGATAGATAGAAAGTGAGCACCTTCCGATTGCAAAATAGCGGGCAAGCCGTTTGATCAAAGGGCAGTTGATCAATAGTCGAGAAAATTTCATCGCTGAGAGGGAACATGTGGTGCCCACCCGTGATACCGCAATCCTAAAATTTCTGACCATGGGATGGCAAGCAACCGTCGATATCTAAAGGTAAAAGATTGACAACAGCTCGAGCTCCATACTTATACAAAATATAACATTTATTAAGAACAAAGGGGGGACCACTAGGCCGCTGAGACAATGACATAAGTTTTTTTAAAATACTTTAGCATGAGGCCAACCCAGACTTAGGGAAATAAGACCTGTGGAGGCCACAAAAATTAAAACGAGGGGACTCGGCCTAGACAAACCAATGGGGCATAAGTTGTTTTTAAAGACCCTCCAAAAAAGGTAACATCCAAAAAGAACCCGACCAAGGTGTATAACAAACATTAGGGTTTTGCATGAAAAGAAAGCTAAAACCCCAACCCTAGGATTTTCAAACACCATGAAAGACCAATTGACACTAGGTAGGGTAGAAATGAAACATAAGGAGCAAAATTTTGAAGCTCCAACAGTGGCTCCAGTTGGGGATGTTCATTCCACTGGAATGAAGCGAGGATTTAGAATCTCAGGTGAAGTAGACCAAGATGTAGAGACGACCAAAAAGGATTGTTTGGAAAAAACAACCCAAACTATGTACAAAATATACAAACCTAAACTACTATTCATGGAAAAGAATACCTCAAGTGAAGTATAACTTCAAGAACTATCCATGAACTGGAAATTCAAGAATATCCCCTATCATATCTTGGAGGAAGTAAGAATCTTCACCCCATTTACTATTAATCAAAAATGGACCTAGCCAGATTGCATCAAATTTCCCATGTTTCCCTTTATCTTCTAATCTGGCATTCCACATTAAAACCAAATCTCCTTTTTTGAAACTCCTTGCAGTTTCCATTTTGTCATACAAATTATTTTCTTGCAAGTACAACTTTGCATTTCTCTTTTGAGATTCCCTCCTACTTTCATCCAATTCTATAAGAGCTTCCACTCTCAATTGCATCTCATGACCAATTTCATTGTCATACATCTAGACAAACTTATACATTTCCATTAAATTATTTTGGGGAAACCTGGAATTGATCCCATAAACCAAGTCAAATTGGGCATAACCTATTTCCTTCTTCATAGTTAACCTATCTTCCCAAACTGCTAATCTCAACTTAGAATCCCAAGCCCTTTTATTATGATCTAAGATCCTTTTAATGATTTTCATCAAGCTTTTATTGCTTGATTCTTCCTGTCCATTTCCCTGTGGGTGATATGATGATGAATAAGAAATTTGGATGCCATGCTTCTCACAGAATTCTATGTATTCTTCATATCTAAAACACATTGCATTATCTAATACAATTCTTTTTGGACACCCAAATCTAGTCAGTATATTGGTCATCAGGAAGTCAACTACTACTTTACTAGTAGCTTTCTTTGTTGGAATTGTGTCCACCCACTTGGTAAAATAACCAGTAGCCACCAATATCCATGAGTGGCCTTCACTATATTTACATGCTATCTCTCCTACAAAATCAATACCCCACTATTGGAATGGAGCTTGTACTATAACTAGTTTTAGAAGCAAGTTACTAGAAAACTTTAACTTACCAGAGAAGTGTTGACAGGCATCACATGCCTTCACTAGTTGGTGTGCATTCTTAAAAACTATAGGCCACCAAAATCTAGCCCTCATTATCTTATGTGTATTTGTTTTAGCCATATAATGTCCTCCAAAAACTCCACCATGTATCTCACTCATAAGTTCTTTTGCTTGATCTTTTCCAACACACTTTAGCATGACACCTTCTCTATTTCTCCACCAGAGCTTTCCATCTATAATAACGTACTTGATAGCATGTAACTTCAATTTCCTTTTCTCATTTTCATTTAAATTATCAGGACATTTCATTCTCTGCAAATAATATATCACATCTTTGTACCATTCAGAATGCTCCATATCACATATGTGTGATCTATTCTCTTCCTCTAGCATATTTATCTGATTTACTTCCAGATTACTTTAGGCCATGAGTTTGGCCAATCCTTGTCCTCTTACCAGTTTAGTAATCTGGACCTCAATGTTGAATTCTTGGATCCTATTTATCCATCTACATCTTCTTCCTAAAACTTCTTATTGTGTGAAGATGTCCTTAACAACAACATTAGGCATGTAGGCAATTACAATAGCTCCCATCAAATAAGGCCTAGAAGCCTTTACTGCTTTCACCAGTGCATATGCCTATTTTCACTTATATCGTACTTGAGTTCTACAACTTGTAAAGATTTGTTGAAAAAGTCTACAGGCTGCTCAAAACCTTCTGCATTCTTTTATAATAGCATAGTTGCAAGTGTGTGGAATGAAGCAAATTAGAAAATCTACAAAGGTTTGGAAAAGTTAGGAGTTCTTAACACAGGAGCCTCCTTTATTGCTTGCTTAATGGCTTGGAAAGCCTGCACAAAATCCTTATCCCATTCAACTTTGTCTCCTTTCTTGAGCATTTTGGAGATAAGGTGAACTATCTTAGCAAAATTTGTCACAAACCTCCTTAAGAAGTTTATCTGACCAAAGAAGGATTGTATCCCTTTGACATTTCGGGGTTGTGGAACTTTATCAATTGCAATGACCCTCTCTGGATCAATTTTTACTCCGTCCTTGGAAACAATATGCCCCAATAATTTTCCCTTTGGTACTCCGAACACACATTTCTTTGGATTCAAAGAAATACCATATTCCAAGGCTCTAATGAATATCTTCTCCAGGTGCTCACAATGATCCTCTTCCCTTTTAGAAAATTCTATCAAGTCAACTTGGTAAACTACCAAAAACAAATTAATGAAATATGAGAATGCAACATCCATGGCTCTCTGAAAAGTAGCTCCTGCATTTGTTAGACCAAATGACATTCTTACATAGACATATGTTCCCCATGGTGTGGTGAAATTTTTCTTAAACTGCTCATACTCCTTGACCATAAGCTGGTTATAGCCAGAAAAAACATGCATCATAGACATTAATTCACATCCTGTCACCCTTTGCAACATGGCTTCCATATTAATTGGGTAATGGATAATTATCTTTTAATGAAGAAACATTCAAATTTCTGAAATCTACACATGATATGATGTCTCCATTTTTCTTCCTTACAGGTAGCAAGTTTGACACCCAAGATGAATGTCTAATTGTCTTGATGATTCTTGCATCCCTTAATTTCATTAATTCTTCTTGCATTTTGGGGGCTAAAGTGGGATTAATAGGCCTCTTCTTTTGTCTGAAAGGCATGGCATCATCACACAGAGGAATCTCATGCTGGAAAAGATCTTCCCTGTATACTTTAAGATCATCATAGGACCATGCAAACACATGCCTAAAATTTCTTAATAGATCAATCAACATCCTTCTTACCTTTGGTGACACTTTCTTCCCAATATACACCTTCTTTGGGGATGCTTTTTTTCTAAGATTTATCTCTTCCAAGTCATCGGGATGGGAAGCAGTGTGACTAGCCTTTGTCTTATCTTGATTATCAAACACTCTCTCTAGCACAACTAGACCTTTGGGAATTGTGTTTTTCTTCAACTGAATGACCTCATTTCCAAATATGGTATCCTTACCATCAACATTCTCAACAAAAGCTCCAAAGTCAATTTCTTGATTTTCATACTCTCCCACACAATTCAAGAATCTTAACACATCATCATCATTATCAAAGACTTGCCAATTTTTTATGTTATCAGGAGCAGATGGCCTAGTTTGCACCTCAACCTTTGAAATTACAGCATAAGATAGGTCATCTACTTTTAATGCAATATTAGCTAATAGGTCTACCACCTTATTTTGACCTCTCTCCATCCATGCTATGCCAAATGCATCAAAGCTTTCAAATTCATCCCAAACAACATTCCTATACTGTTTCAACCTCTTGTTCTTTGATACATACTTGGACCTGACTTGGGACACCACAAGCTCAGAATCCCCAATTGCCTTGAGCTTCTTAATCCCATGCTTTGCAGCCAATCTCAACCCCAATAACAGGGCTTCATACTCAACTACATTATTGGTACATTTGAATGACAGAGTGAAAGAGAACCTGAATGTCTTTCTACTTGGTGATCGCAACAAAACACTTGCACCAGAGCCTTCCTTTGAACTTACACCATCAAAGTACATAACCCACAAGTCATCAGATTCTAATGATTGTTTTACTTTTGTGTCAATCAATGTAGTAAGCTTATCACAATCGTTAGGGAATTCCTCAACCCTGAATTCATCTATACCACTGTCAATGAAACATGTCATGTTTTCAATTGGGCCAAGATCAATCATATGAGGTACTTTTGATTCCCTTTCAATTTTGACATCTTTACCATCAATGGAGAAAGTAGCAAATGACAAATCACATTGCATGTTACCCCCCATTGATGCACTCCATTTTCTTGAAAAAAGCATCCCAAAATGAGGTAGGATGTTTGGAACTAAAAATGTCATGACTAAGTCCTTGTCAGGGTACTGAGTCAATTTATAAGGAAATGCTCTAATAGTGCCAATAACTGGCACTTCTCTTGAATCCATAGCATAACATTTACCTTGAGCAGTGTCTACTGTCAAGCCCAATGCCTCCATTATTTTGAATGGCATAACATTATTTGATGCTCCTAAATCTATCATACAATTCCTTAAAATTTTCCCATTTATATCCATACTTAAGAAAAAGGGAGTTATATTTTCAAGGAACATGTTAATAGAACTTCCTAAATATACAAGAGGAATTTGTGACACAATTCCCTCCACTTCCTTTTCTTCTTTTCTAGCTCCTTGTTCAGTTTTATTACCAGCAACATCCGTGATCTAGGCTATTGTCTTTTCTTTGTGTTGATTTATTCTCATCATTTCTAACAAAGGTATAGTTACTTTAACCTGAGAAAGCACATGAAACATATCTATATGTGTATATTTAGGTAGATTAAACATCACACCATCATTTTGCCTTTTCTCCTGTTGATTTCTTCCTCCTAGCTTCTTTTGCTTTTTATCTTCTACAACAGGTTCAGCTACCTTTGTAATCACCTTGGTCTTCACCGATGACTCAGTCACATCTTCTTGAGGCTTTGGGGTTTCATTCATTTTTGTCCAAACCTTATCACTCTTAACCTCTTTGACTTTCACAACATCTTTCTTGTTGTCAACCTTAACACCTTTGTTTTTATCCTTTTGTTCTTTAATAAATAGGCCAGTAGGTTTACCTTGTTCACCACCCATAGTTCTATTTCTCAATTGAAGCGAACTTCTCATTTGGGCAGCCATTTCTTCGGTCAATCTTGCAATCTCTTCTTCTGATGGTCTCCTTAAAGACACTGAATCTTCAGCCTGTTCCATATTGCAAGCATTATGATCAAAATCACCTTCCTCATTAGAAAATATTTTTTGATGATATATCTCACTTTTCTACCTCTGATTGGCCACATCATCTTCTTGTACTTCATCATCAGAAGAACATTCTGCCTCATCAACGCATGATCTAGTCATACAAACATCTACATCATTCTACTCATATTCTGATGTTTGATCATGAAAATCCTCTTCATCAACAACAAGCAACTAAGAAACACCACAATAATTTTGATCATGAGTGTTCACACACTTCACACAAGGGTCTATCTGCTACTAGATTCACTAAATGTCTTTGCAAGGGGCCTGGCGTATGCTGATCATTTTTAGGCTTCTAGCTAGGCAAGATTGGTTTTCCATCTTTCCAATTTGTTTTATAAGGATAATTTTGCAATTTGAGTGGCCTATCATTTTTATTATAGGGTATCCTTTCATGTCCTATACCCTTCTCTTGCTTAGCAATAGTTTTCTTTATGTCTTTTAGAGTATTATAAACCTTTTCCCACTTTTCATCATCCTTAGGCTTTGCAGCCAGAATCTTCTCAGTCTTATTTTTAGGAATTTTTGAAAGTGCAGGTTCTTCTCTCCTACCACACTTCCCAGAAGCTCTTCTATTACTGTCAATATTTATAGCCACCCTAAATGCATCCCTCATAGTTTGAGGGTCCTTATCTCTGAGGAGATATGCCATTTTAGCATCAAAAGCATTGAAATATGTAGTTAAGTAAACATTTTCATCAAGCCTTAAAACTTGAAGCAATTTATACATTGCTTTCTAAAATCTTAAATTAAACTCTATCATAGGCTCATTCAATTACTTCTTGATGTTATTAAATTCATTCAGCATAAAACTAGCATTAGTTTTATCACCATATTGCTCCTTGAAACACTTTTCAAACTCATCCCATGAACCAATACTAGCATTAGCTAGACCTCTATACCAATCTCTCACATCTTCTACTAGAGATTGTAAAAACAATCTCATTACAAAATCTTCATGTTCTACCTCATAATCATTCAACATATCTATAAAAGCTTTCAAGTGTTCCTTTGTTGTTACAACATTATTGCCAGCAAACTTATTCATCTTTTCTCTCAAGTCCACAAGGATGGGATTCAGATAACCAGGGATACCATCAAAGAATAATGGCCTATACCTTTCCAACTGTATAGGTCATCGCTGAAATAACCCTTCATTCTTTTGAGGATCAACACCAAACCCCAAATCTTATACTTTAGAACCATCCTGATTTGGATTTATAGATCTATTTGCATGAGTCTTTAGGCTAGAGTTGTTTATGGCGGGGTCTTGGTGACTCGATAAGGTGGAAGCTTGTGCAACCTCATCCATGTTTAACATCTTTAGGAAACTTAGTTTCCTCTTCATTTCTGCATTTGTAGCCTCAATTTATGCTCTCTCCAACTCTTCTGCTAGAGCTTCATTCTCCTTTTTAGCCTTTTCTAAGGAAGATTCTATTTGCAATGACACATGTGGTTGAATATCTTGTTGAGTGGAATGAGGAATCACTTTCTCATTTATTTTAATCCCCTCAACCTTTTGCTTTCCCTTATCTAAGACAGACTTATTTGGTTGAGACCTAACATGAGTTGAGGGTTTCGGGTCAGCAAGTTTAGGTTGAACATCATTGTGGCCTATTGGGTTTTCTTCAAACATAGGCTTTGTTCCTCTATTAGTGATCCTCTGTACAACCGGACCCTCAACACTTGGTTTAGGCTCTTGTTGGTTCAGAAACTTCATGCTTTTCAACTGTCTCATCAACCTATCCCTCTCAACCATGACATTTCTCAACTCTGCTTCTTTTTGTTCTTCTCTTTTCCACCTGAGCTCAGCTTGCTTTTGAATTTCCCTTCTCAAGGAATTAATTTCTCCAAAAACATCATCAAGGTCAAGAAAAGTTACATCAGAACTTGATGTATCACTTAGGTCTATTAAATTGACCTCTTCTAGTACATGTTTAGATAATAAAGGGTTTACATCATTTTTAGCAAGAGGAGGCACTTCACTGGTGCATTCTCTATGATGGCTTCAACTTCTACTCCTACTTCTTCTCTTTTCAGTATATTTGACACTAGCAGGGTCTTGATTTTGGCATGTCACATCTTCTTGAATTGGTGTATTAAATAATGCATCAAAAAATCCACAACTATCTGAATATGAACTTCTAGATACTAAACTTCTAGACACCTTTTCAAGATTCTCAAGGATAGGGTGTAAAAACTTACTTCTACCTTGATGTACAAGGTCCTGTGACATGGAAGCAGATTATGGTATTTTCTTTATCTAGTCCCTCTTCTTCATTTTGGGAAATCCACCTTCCAATCTCTATTCCGGGTGATTCCTCATGAATGACTTGTTGTTCTTCATTCTTCGTACTAGTCCACAAGTTTTCCACTTATAATAGTCTTTTACAATAAAATGCACACTGGTGCAGAGACTTCAAAGTCACCACCCAATTAGCTTGGGAATATCAAATACACTAAGGCACGTGGTGGAGAATGAAAACCTTTGGAACCTCATACTGTCAACACACAAAAGTGCATTATAGAAGAAGTGGACAAACTTAACACAAAATTTTAAGCTCAACCTTCAAATCATAGAAATACTATGAAAACTCTATGAAAAATGGAAAATTGGCACACTGACAAGAAATATTAAAGCTAAATCCCCAGCAGAGTCACCATCTTGTTGGTATCTTCTTACACTATAACCAGGTTTGTCTCCTAATCTACCTATGGGACTGCCAATCCCAATCAAGGGCAGCTCGAAGGACCTAGACCAACTGACGAGTACTTTAAGAAACCTCCTACACTTTGGGCTCTGTAAGACCCATATCTTAATGTGTTTATAACCTTTGCACCGTTATTATAAACAACAATAACAATAAAAAAATAATATCACTTAATAGCTCAACAAAATAGGACAACACTGAAATAAATTGGCTATTTATCAGCAATATCAACTACTTGGAGCATGAGATAACTACAACACAAGGTAGTATACAATAGCCATTGATTTGCAATTTGTAGCAAGGTCTAGGCAAAGACAAGCAAACACTGAATCATATGGGTGATTACAACTTAGACTAGTGCCATATATCTATTGGGCAGGAGTCAAATTTATAAGCATCTAAAGGCATATAACAGATTTAACACATAACATATGAGATCTTTGACAACATTACCTTGTAATCTCATCAATATGTATTCAAATTCAATACTACTTACCAGATCCTTATACAGTACATATCCTCCTATAATCCCATTCAAGTACTTTAATTCATTCTTTGAATTAAAGCCAAAATGAGGATCATACACACCACAATAGTGAGATGGATAAAACAACCCTTGGTAATTTTATTCAAGGTTCAAATATGCAAGTACAATGGAGAGACATGAGTTTGAATTCTTCATTTAAAATAAAATGCTAGTACTATTATACAACATTAAACCTCCATGAACTCAAAACCTGTTACAGACTGACACGAAACTTAAGTTGCATTTCTCTTTAGACACATCAAACTTTACAAATTGCTCTGCAACTTCGCCAAGACTCGACAAAAATTTATCTAACTTGCTCCCTTGTACCTCTGGCCTTGAAATCCTTCTTATAGAGAATGAAGGAGCAACAAGCATTGGACTACAAAGTACACATGCCATTAGCCGATTGGCACACCTAGAAAAGAGTTGATGCACCAATAAATATCACAAGAAACCCATGCCATGACTTCCATTAAAACAACACTGGAAATCCCCTACAACCGCAACTTCTGAATCATTGAATTTTTATGTGCTAGAAAATTTCCTTCCCACCATTTAAACTTCACCCTCCCGCTTGCAGAAATGGCTCCAACCATGCCTTGACCCTGACTTTAAACTCTAGCCGTCGATCCTTCAGTTGAATCGAATTATCAAACAACCACCTTCACAACTAGCTGACACAATCGCCAGTGTGGAAGACAAGGTCCCATCACACCATATGCTAAGAAAGAAATCCATGTGGCAGTTTTGCATGATATCGCAATCCTACAACTTCTAATCGCGTGATGGCAGGAAACCATTGATCTTGAACATCGATGATCTTGTCCCTTCAAAATAGTCGCTGGCCTTACCAATAACTATCAAGCATCCCTTTCTCCGAGATTAAAAAATCTTCATTTATTTACAACACGTGCATCACACAAACGCTTTAGTAACCCACCCTTTTACTCCTTCGTCTCCATCGGCTAAGACACATGGCAATCACCCGTGATATAGCAATCCTTCAATTTTTTATCATGGGATGGTGGGAAACCATTGATATCTGATGAAAATTAATTGACAACACACAAACTTATCTCCATCGGCCCCACCAAGGAAGAGACATGTGGTGCCAGCCCGTGATATCATGATCTTGCAGTTTTGGATCATGGGATGGCGGGGAACGGTTAGGATGCGGCCAAACTCAACCCTCAACTTTGTCGTAGATCTTCCTTGACTTGACTAGTTTCCTTAATTTCTCCATCCTTGCGCATTTAATGAACTTCAATGGCCTTATCAAATATATTATTTTTAATTTTTTTGCTATGGAAGCAATAAAACATTTAAAATACATCACACAAAAAAGTTCCTTAGGCCCCACCCTGCACACGTGGCAACATCATGCTGCTTCGCAATAGATAAAAATTGAGCACCTTCCAATTATGAAATAGTGGGCAAGCCGTTTGATCAAAGGGTAGTTGATCAATGGTCGAGCAAACTTCATCCTCAAGAGGGAACATGTGGCGCCCACCCACGATACCACAATCCTACAATTCCTGACCATGGGATGGCGAGCAACCATCAATATGTGAAGGTAAAAGATCAATGACAACACGAGCTCCATACTTCCACAAAATATAACATTTATTAAGAACAAAGGAGGGACCACTAGGCCGACAATACAATGACATAAGTTGTTTTAAAATACTTTAGCATGAGGCCGACCCAGACTTAGGGAAATAATACCTACTAAGGCTGCAAAAATTTAAACGAGGAGACTCATCCTAGACGAACCAATGGGTCATAAGATGTTTTTAAAGACCCTCCAAAAAAGGTAATGTCCAAAAAGAACCCGACCAAGGTGTACAACAAACACTAGGGTTTTGCATGAAAAGAAAGCTAAAACCCCAACCCTAGGATTTTCAAACACCATGAAAGACCAGTTGACACTAGGCAGGGCAAAAATGAAGCATAAGGAGCAAAATTTTGAAGCTCCAACACCATCCTTGAATTGAAGATTGTATCGCTTATCAACCATCTAACCAAAACTTAAAATATTAAGCTTTAGACCTTCCACATATAGGACATCATCAGTATTATGCTTACCATCAAGAGAAATGCATCCTCTGCCATGAATCACACCAACTTTATCATCACCAAATCTTACAACACCACCATCATACTTTTCCAAGCTCACAAAATTACTTTACTTGATAGCAGATTCAATAGACACAAGATTATTTTCCTTGATAGCAATAAATACCCATTCATCCTCACTTACATTCCCTTTATCAGATTCATTATCTATCACACCTTCATCAGCAGCATAATAACACTTCCTTTGAAATCTAGGCTTCTTAGGTTTGGACTTAGGAACTATTTCCGGAAACCTTGATGCAAAATGACCTATCTTAATGCAAGAGAAACATTTAATAGACAACTTTCCTTTATACTTACATTTTCCTCTAGCTTCTCTTTTGACAATAAGTGCTTCAAGCTCATCCAGTTCTCTTTCTTCTTCTTCAATCTGTCTCATTTCCTCCTCATACTTGAATACCTAAAGCTCTAGAAGAACTTTCACTTGGATGATATCTCTATTTATCTCTTCTAGAAGTAGTGGCCTTGAATGTAGATTCTACCTTAAGAAGGGCATCACCAAATTCACTCAGCTCAAAAGTAGTAAGCTTATCAATCAACATATCTCGGGTAACATTTGTCACAGTTTGGAGCTCGTCAATAGCTATAGTTTTAACTTTGTAAGCAACATGCATGGATCTAAGCACTTTAGGAACAATTTTTGATTCATCCAACTGTCCACCAGCACATATGATACCACACACAAGTTCATTCACTCTTTTCCTGAAAGTAGTAATGTTCTCATCACCACCCATTCTCAACATCTCATTTTTCTCTTTCAAACTCTGCAACTTAGCAATCTTCACATTAGCATCACCTTCATACAAAGTTTCCAATTTTTTCTAGATCTCATAAGTAGTCTTCAAATCCATAAAATTTCTCATCTTAGAATTAGTCAAAGCACTCAACAATGCTTCCTTAGCCTTGATATTATACTCAACATCCCTAATCTCAGTAGTAGTAGTAGTAGTAATAGGACCATTCTATGGAATAACATACCTATTACTTGTAATGTTCCAGAAGGGTTCACCAATGCATCTCAGATGACACTCCATTTGAGTCTCCCACAAAGAATAATTTGTTCCATCAAATCTCGGACTATCGTTCTTGTATTTCACCAGCTTGGATCACCTTAAGCTATTAAACTTCTTCCAAGGAACCTACTCTGATACCAATTGTTGGCAACACAAGGGTAGACAACTGAGAGGGGGGGTGAATCAGTTGTCATAGAAATTTAAAACTTATTAACTTTATTAACCCTTAATCTCAGATCTGATTAATAATCATGAAAGCATAAACCATCAACACATCAGAAACATATAACACCAATATTTTTTTACGTGGAAACCCTGTTAGGGGAAAACCCATAGTGGAGGTCAATCCACAAGATTATACCCTGTTAAAAGTATAAAGAAAGAAATGGATAATGCACATGCATTCAGGCACACTGCCTAGAGCTCACTGCCCAAATACAATAAGGCTTACTACCCAAAGGAAGACACACTATCTTACATAAATATTTGGATTACATCCCCAGGGATTTGAATTGACAAAATAACATCTGCTTTAATGCCTGATTACATTTCTAGTTAAGCACATGAATACTTCTTCACTCTTCTTCACTCTTCTTCACTCTTCTTCACTCTTCTTCACTCTTCTTCACACTCTTCTTTGCCTTAAAATTATTTAGAACATTATTCATCCACATGCACATTTGGCATACTTCAAATGGTATAAAAAATCACTTATATATATCTACAACAAGAAATTAAATCGTTACATGTCAGCTTCAAAATAATAAAATGAATACAAACTGTTAGCCCAAATCAATAACAATTATTAATGTGAATCAATAGAAGTTAGTCAAAACATAGTGAAGACCCAAAAAAACATCCTTGAACATGAACCACCTTCAAAAAATTATTCCATGAAGATCCACAACACACTACAATCACCTTGTCAGCCATGAACATGAAAAACATGAACACACAAGACAAAATCTTCAATCACAAGCACAATGATCAATGCAGACATGCAACAAAGATAGAGCATGATCTAGAAACATCCAAAAACATCATGAATCACCATATAAGCATCCACAACAACTAAACTTACTAAAATCACATTATCTTCAATCAGGAACACCAGCTGAAGCAACAAAAAAATTGTTAGAATACAAATCTTCATAACTCGATCAAATCTTCATGCGAATCTTTGAAAATCAACATGGAAAAACTAGATATACTTGAAAAGAAACCCTTTAGTGACCCACAACCTTTGATCATCAATTTATTGATCTCATTGACATACTGAACTGTGCTTCACCACTGACAACCTACAACTCATTTCATTACAATTTTCTCAATATCCTTGGCATATATATTTATGATCCTAAATGTTTTATCCTATTCTAAAGATGTGAAACAACTATTAAGCAATAAGGAAAAACACAAAAGACACGTCAAAAATTAGCCTAAGGAATTATTAACACAAAGAAAATAGAAGAAATAATGCAATGGCTTATACCTTCTCCATGTTGATGAATCCCTTGTTTGGCCCTTGATGTTTAAGATCCTTGTGTGCTCCTTGGATGGCTAAGGAAATGACTAAATGAAAGATTGACAAAGTGATGGGATGCAAATGCAAATGGTTAGATTGGCTTAGCTAAATAAGTGGAAATACTTGTGAATTGGGTGCTAAAAATGACAATATAAGGATGCTAAAATGACTAAGTTTCCTAAATGCATTAGAATATGTGGTATTTATAGAGAAATTTGAATTCTCTAGAGAATTCAATGGTTGAGATTGAGCCACCAAGGTCAAGATGTAGGGCTATGTTGAATTGAGGACTCACAAGCCCTCACATCTTGACATCTGGAATGTGAGATGGCCTAGGATAAGATGATGTGGAATTGAGGTGGAAGGGAGGTACATGATGTGGAGGAAGGACAAGTACCTTCAGGGGTGAGAAGATTTCCTCAAAAAGGAACTTCTTGTCCCCAAGTGAGGATGAAAGTGACATTTGAGGAATTTTGGAATTCCTCAAAATATCCATGGAAAATGAGAAAGTGGCTGGATAAATAAATGTGAATTAAAAATTCACATTTTTTGGAGAATGTAGTGGATAATAGAGGGTCTCCAAGAAGGTGGGAGTTTGTCACATGTGGATGAGGTGAAAAGTCAAATGTTCTAGAAGTTGCATGGGGATAAGGTAATCCTTGAAAGGATAAAATGTGAATTAAAAATTCACATGGGACAGAGGATCAATGCTAAGAAATGCAAATGAAAAGGTTGACTAAAAAGGGATGCTAAATGTGGCTAGTGAATTTTGATTAAGGTTGTGCAAATACCCGATTAAGATTATTAATGAGAGATTAGAACCAAGTGGAAAATGTACGAGGATGTGACATTAATCCCTAATTAAGAGGATGCATATCTTAATCATGAATTAATTAAATTAATCCAGATTAGAAAGGGATTATGGAGGACATGACAAGGAGAGAAAAAGGATAAATTTTAAATTGATTTTATTCAAAAAGGTTAAATGACTAAATTAAATAGAATGATGCATTTATTTAATTCAGAGAGGCAAAATATGTAAGGTAAAGCATTTAATTGTTAAATTAAATGCTTTAAGGACCTTAGGCAGGAAGTGTAATATTAATTAAATAAATTAATATTGACAGAATGGATGAATAAAGAGGTGAATTTAATCTTATGGGAGTGATCAAATTTAGATGTCTACAAAAGTTTCTAATGACTTAATGCTAATAGTGTTGACATTAATAGCAACCACATATCATAAACACAACCACAACATCCAAAATAAGGTAGCATATTAGTCCCATTCTAAATTTCTAGAATCTTTGAATGTGGTCTTGAGTTCTAAGGTCTATGCTTGCATCTCTCTAGATCTGAGATCCTGAAACTTCCCGATTTGACCTGTAGGTGAGTTTCCATGAATATGTCAACTTTGGAAATGCAACTTTACAAATTTGACAAATTTTCATTTTAAAGGATCTTCAAGTCTTCAACCTAGATTTACAAATACAAACACACAAGTTAGGGAAAAACTTGTTGATTGTTAGTAAATGGGGGTTTTCCTTGGTCAAACCCCTTGTAGGTAACTAAACCAAATGATGAAATGAATGACATGAATCATGAAACATGAAATATGTAAATGATATCACCTTGTATGATGTCTTGTGAAGAAAATCTACAATCTACCATGTCGTGGCCATGAAGAATGTAGATCTTAGATCCTTAGATATGGTTGAAAATAGATCTTCAATGCTACATCCACAATCTTGGCTCAACAACATGAATGGATGCACTAAACCCTTGACATGATGCTTGAATCTTGATGATGGATCCTAATACTTGATGAATTTCTCTTGAATGTATAAACTTTCCTTAGGAATGAATACTTGATTTCTTTTTATTTTTCCTATCTGAAAATGAGTGGAGGAACCTTGTATTTATACTTATCCATGCTTAATATCCTAAAATTACATCAAAACAAGTTGACATGTGAAATCATTAATTAAAGGAGGCTAAATCCCACCCAAATTTGAAATTGAATCCCAAAAATAACCCAAGGAGGACTAAGACATAGACACCCTAGGTGGTGTCTTAGCCCCAAGACTCAATTCTCTGGGCAAAAACTCTAAAAAGGGACCTTTCTAGGTGTTTTCAATATTAGGGTCCCAAGATCCATGGAGGAAAAAGATGCCCTAGGTGGCATTTTAGTCCCACTCCACAAATCAGGGACACATAGACAAAAACATTAAATGATCATTTATCTTTTAAGGTTTGTTGGGATTTTCCATAAAAATATATAGTTTATTAGGCTTGTGGATGCAAAATAGGGCTAATTAATCCATAAAGTAGCATAAATAAAGCAAGGTGGGCCCAAAGAAGTGTGAAAATGAAAACTTATGCATTTTACTACACTAGATCCTCAAAACTTCTTGCCTTTTCCAAATCAGATATCAATATTTTTGCTTCTTCTTCTAGCTTTATGTATTCATCCATCTTCCTTTGAATTTCAATTTCCTAACATTCTTCAATTCTTTTCTTCTCATCCAAATATTGCAGTAGGATAGAGATAATTTCTTCTCCCTCAACCAATAGATCACATGCTTCAACACTTTTACTTTGCATCTTTTCAATGTACTCATTTTCTTTCATCAACTTGTCCTTCATATCTTTCATTTCTTCTAAATATTTGGTAGAGACTAGTTCCGGGAGAAAAAAAATTCTTATACTCAAATTTTGGGACCTTCCTTAAGCTGTTAGGCTTCATCCAAGGAACCAAGCTCTAATACTAATTATTGAACATCCATAATACTAAGAGGGGGGTGAATCAATATTCCATAGAACTATAGTAACATCAATTTAAACATGATCTTAATTCTGACTGAATCAACAAGAAGAAACATAAAAATAAGTCAATGCAACCATACACATGAACACCAGGATTTTTACGTGGAAAAACCAAAAAGGGAAAATACACAATGAGTTTTAATTCATAATATATTATATATGGATATAAAATATTATAGGGCTCACTACCATGACTCATTTTCCTTGAAAAGGCTCACTACCTGAGTACAAAAGATGGCTAACCTCCAATATACAATGATAGTGGATCACTGCCAAAAGATTGAACTTATACGATACACCTTCAATATGTAGGGTTGAGTTCCACTAAAGCTCGAAATATGAAGAATTTCCTCACATAGTAGTCGCTCAACAAAACTGCACTGATCCACAACTGATAAAGCATTTAGGCTTAGATTTTCATAGACCTCTTAATCCCTTTCGCACTCACACTTACTACTCATTACACATTCACTTCTCATGTGTATCTTCCCCACTAATCATGCTCATCTCATTCCTTAAAAAATATTATATATAGACAATTAGATCTTTATCATCAATTAGGTCGGCCAAATTAGATGAAAAATGAAATAATCAAAACTTTCTTTGTTAGCACCATGTATGATTTAAACATTTTATCCACGTAGTGCATTATACCAAGTCGACTGTCATACATAAAACATAATTATTCTTCATAAAGTATTGCATATGCTCAGTCAGTCAAGACTAGAACATAATTCTCCAAATCAACAAATAATCCTCAAAGCAAACACCTTCCAGATCTGAGAACACATTAATTTCCCATCATACTACCAACATAGAGACTATTAGCAAAACCACAGCATAAGAATGTTCACCTTACTAAAATTCAGAGTCTCCCACATAGTATGCCAAGCAAGGAACAATAATAGAATATAGAGTTGAACTCTATCAGAGATAACTTTCTGCTCACAACAAAATATGTCTCAAGATCTAGGATATAGCTATCTAAATGGGTCAAGAAAACATGATTAAGAGATTAGAGTCATATTATATATTTCGGTGAATTCTAGACTCAAATACCAACACACTGATCCATCAAAAAAGAGTATTACCGAAAGAGAATATTTTTTGATAAACGAAGTAGACTTCTCATATAGTTATCACCATATTTACATCAATGAAAACATAGGAAAAACCAAAAAAATCATTCATACTTCATGCTCGTGTTGGAACCCAACACATTATAAACATGTAAAAATAAAAGGCCATCAGGAAGCCATAGTAGTGCTAGCAAAGGGAAAATGATCAATGTAATATAGTTTCTTTAGACATACATTAGTGGGGTATGGAGTGATGTCAAGAGGACCTCAACCACCACTGTCTTCTTTTTCATTATCCTCGCATTTGGGTGAGATTGAGAAGTCTAAATGCGGGAGCCATTTCATAGTATCTATCCAACCAGAACTGCTACTAGGAGCATTATTAGTAGGCCACCTGGTAGTGCCACCATTGCCTCCTACCACCCCTCTAGAGGGCCACCCTAGGTTAGCCCGTGGAGGAGGAGAATGCGACTACTAAGGAGGGTGAGAGCCATGACAAGGAGGACCCTAAGAGTAGGAGTGAATAGAGCCACTCCACTGCTAGCCCCATGGGGGTGACTGACTATAGGAAGAGGTAGGCAAATAGGGCACAAGAGTCATAGTACAAGGGCTATTTCCCCATTGGTCTAAAAGGACCTAGACGTGAGGAAATTCAAGTGCAACTTTTTTTTCTTGCACTTGAATCTACAGAATAACATTAGAAAAAATAATTGCTTTAGAGTATAAAGATACATATTCATCAATCTAGATGTGAGAAAATATGCAGGCATTTCTTACATATGTATTAGAAAGAAGTATATCATTTGAGTTCACATTTATAGAAAGAAGCTAAACTAAAGAAAACTAGGGTGTTCACCACAATGGAGTGATGAAAAATGTACCTATTTATCGACATTTCATTCAATTACCAGGGTAATAATGTACAAATGAGTTGCACAAATCAATCCTAACCCAAATACCAAATTTGACACACTTTC